>CM019924.1:2058555-2085849 GCA_009764595.1 Geothlypis trichas | reverse complement strand
GGCAGCTGGGGACCCCCAGCACCCGCCTGGAGGAGCTCCCGGTGCTGGGTTACCCGGGAAACAGCAGCGATGACATCGCAGGGGAGGCAGGGAAACTCTGCCCGAGGTGCGCGGGATGGCAGCGCCGCCGTTGCCAGGGAAACAGCAGAGCCATCCTGCAGGTGAGGGGGTGCAGGGCTGGTGCCCTGTGCCAACGCCCTGGGGGCACCGAGGGGGGGCTGCCACTGCCAGCCCCCTGGGGCAACGACGAGGAGGGGGCATTCCCCTTGGGGACATTCCCCTTGGGGACATTCCCCTTGGGGACATTTACCACCCCTTGGGGACAGTGCCACCCCACCTAGGCTGCCCTGGCTCTCCCATTGCCAACCCCCCAGGGCACTGGTGAGGTGACAAGGAGGGGACATTCCTCTTGGGGACAGTGCCACCCCACCTAGGCTGCTCTAAAGCTGGCTCTCCCCCATTGCCATCCCCCAGGGCACTGGTGAGGTGACAAGGAGGGGACATTCTCCTTGAGACATTCCCCTGAGGCTGGCTTTCCCATTGCCAGCTCCCCTGGGGCACTGCTGAAGTGACAAGGAGGGGACTTTCCTCTTGGGAACATTGCCACCCCACCTGAGCTGCCCTGAGGTTGCTCTCCCATTGCCAGCCCCCTGGGGCACTGGTGAAGTGACAAGGACTGGGCCACCACCACAGCCCTCCTGCATTCCCCTTGGGGACATTCCCCTTGGGGACATTCCCCTTGGGCACAGTGCCACCCCACCCGGGCTGCTGCAGCAGGGACAGAGAAGCCACCGTGCCCCAGCTCTGGCTGGGCACTCTCTCCGTGCCCCCCACTCCTGTCTCCCCAAAAACCAACACCCAGGACACGTTCCCCTGCTCCCAGCCCGAGGCCAGGCACACCAAACCCTGCCCAGGGACCCCGGGGACACCCAGCAGGGACGCAGGAGGTGCCCCAAGCAGGAGCTGCAGCTCCTCCCTGCAGCCCAGGGGCTGGCAGCGAGCCCACAGCACCGAGGGGGAGCTCTGCATCCCTGTGCCACCTCCCCTCTGCATCCCTGTGCCACCTCCACTCTGCATCCCTGTGCCACCTCCACTCTGCATCCCTGTGCCACCTCCAGCTCCATCACAGCCTCTACTTTTCCTTCCCAGGGATTTCTGCATCCCTGTGGCACCTCCAGCTCCATCACAGTCTCTGTTTTTCCCTCCCAGGGATTTCTGCATCCCTGTGGCACCTCCAGCTCCATCCTAAACTCTGCTGCTCCCTCCCAGGGATTTCTGCATCCCTGTGCCACCTCCAGCTCCATCACAGCCTCTGCTGTTCCCTCCCAGGGCTGGAAGCACCAGGGATGCCTCGAGATTTTTCCCAGCATCCCAAACTCTGCCCCCAGGGATGCTCCATCCCCCGGGCAGGGTGTCCCCTTGCTCTGGGGCTGTTTGATCACACGGGGTGGCAGGACAGCCACAGGCACAGCCACTGCAGGGGACCCTGGATGGATCCAGGGATGCTCCAGGGGCAGGCAGCGGGATGAGGGAATTCTGGCACAAACCAGCAGCACCAGGGGTAACAACGAGCCAAGGGGGCAATTCGTGGTGCAGCCTCTGCCCCCAAACACAGCTCTGAGAAGGGCTCAGCCAGCACAGGCAGCTCGAGGATGAGGAGGAGGAGGAGGAGGAGGAGGAGGAGGAGGAGGGGAAGCAGGCAGCCACCCTGGGGAGGCAGTGGGATCCCCATAGGCTGCTGCAAAGCAACAGGAACACAACAACCCCCTCCCGCCTGCCCTGGGGGAGTTTGCCACCCGAAGCGCAGCAGTTGGATCTGTAATGGCAAAAATTACATCAGCCAGAGCTGCCGAGGCAGCCGGTGCCGCCCCAGGGAGGATCGGGATCCACCCCACAGCACCACGGCCCTCCTGCAGCCAGGAGGAACAGGAGATGCTCTGGGCCAGGCCTGCAGCACCCTCAGGACTGGTTTTTATTGCTGATGGGTCCCTCTGGAGCAAGAGCCCGCGGTAACCTGACACTACAAACTGGCAGGGGGGCTGTGGGATCAGCCCCAGGACCTTCCCCCATCTCTGGGTTTGTGTGGCAGTCAGAGGAATCAGACACTTGGAAATAAAACTACCAAAAAAAGGTGTCTGGGCGGGAGGGTGTCACAAAATGCCCAAAAACGGGCAGAAGGAGCCAGTGCTCAGAGCACCAGCACAAAGCAGCTCTGGACTGCAGCGACAGCACCCTGAACTGGAGCAGGGGCTTGAACCCATCCACAGCCCCCTGGGTGTTAATTTAGGGTGTTCCTGGGAGGGGGGGGATGCAGCAGGGCTGGGGTGGATGCCAGGATAAGAAGGCACAGGGAGGAGGTGTGGAAAGAAGGGGAAGTCACTCCTCCCTGCAGGAAAGCAGCTCCTCACCACTCTTTTTCCCTCTGCAAGCCCAACCTGAGGGGTCTGAGCACCCGGGGGCACACCTCAGCACCCCCGGGCTGTGGGCACCTGCCAGGCTGGGTACAACACCCTGCCTGTGGTGCCAGTCTGGGTACAATGCCCTGCCTCTGTGGTGCCAGGCTGGGTACAACACTCTGCCTGTAGTGCCAGGCTGGTTACAACACCCTGCCTATGGTGCCAATCAAGGTACAACACTCTGCCTGTAGTGCCAGTCTGAGTACAACACAACACCCTGCCTGTAGTGCCAGTCTGGGTACAACACAACACTCTGCCTGTAGTGCCAGTCTGGGTACAACACCCTGCCTGTAGTGCCAGTCTGGGTACAATGCCTTGCCTCTGTAGTGCCAGTCTGGGGGTTGGAAGGCACCTTAAAGCTCATCCTGGCATGGCAAGGACACCCTCCACTGTCCCAGGTTGCTCCCAGCCCCATCCAGCCTGGCTTTTGGACACCGCCAGGGATCCAGGAGCAGCCACAGCTGCTCTGGGCACCCTGTGCCAGGGCCTGCCCACCCTCACAAGGAGGAATTTCTTCCCAATATCCCACCATCCCTGCCCTCCGGCAGTTCAGTGGGAAATTCCCATCTTCCAGTGGGAAAATGGGAATTTTCCTGCCTGAGGATCTTCCCGCAGAGCTGGGGTGACAGGACACCCTCACCCCGGTGTCCGGGGGACCTGGCAGCCCTTCAGAGGCCACCCCTGCCCGCGGGGCCCCCAGCCGCCGGGCCCGGCTCCGTGACACGGAGCTGTAATTGAATTAGCCTGAATTAGCCGCTGCTGCCCGGGCAGCGCCGCCTGCAAACCATCCTCGAATTCCTGGGCACGGCGCCCGCTCCCGGCCGCATCCCCGCCCCGCGGCTGCTCCAGCGCCGGGCCCGGGCCGGCCGGGACACAGCGCCGGTACCGGGATCGGTACCGCGGTACCCAGAGCTGGCAGAGACACAGTGCTGGTACCGGGATCGGTACCGCGGTACACAGAGCTGGCAGGGACCCAGTGCCAGTACCGGGATCGGTACCACAGTACCCAGAGCTGGCAGGGACACAGGGCCGGTACCGGGATCGGTACTGCGGTACCCAGAGCTGGCAGGACACAGAGCCGGTACCGGGATCGGTACCGCGGTACCCCGAGCTGGCAGGGACACAGTGCTGGTACCGGGATCGGTACCGCGGTACACAGAGCTGGCAGGGACACAGTGCTGGTACCGGGATCGGTACTGCGGTACCCAGAGCTGGCAGGGACACAGTGCTGGTACCGGGATCGGTACCGCGGTACACAGAGCTGGCAGGGACACAGTGCTGGTACCGGGATCGGTACTGCGGTACCCAGAGCTGGCAGGGACACAGAGCCGGTACCGGGATCGGTACCGCGGTACCCAGAGCTGGCAGGGACCCAGTGCCGGTACCGGCATCGGTACCACAGTCTCCAGAGTGCCGAGTGCCGGTACTGAGCTCGGTATCGCGATGCCCCGAGTGCCGGTACCGGGTTCGGAACCACAGTACCCAGAGCCAGAAGGGTCCGAGTCTGATACCGGGTTCGGTACCGCCGTGCTCCGAGTGCCGAGCGCCGGTACCGGGATCGGTACCGCGGTACCCCGAACCGGCAGGGTCCAAGTGCCGGTACCGAGTGTCCAGAGCCAGCCGGGACACAGTGCCGGTACCGGGATCGATACCACAGTACCCAAAGCCAGCAAGCTCCGAGTGGAAAGGCTCCGAGTGCCGGTACCGGGTTCGGTACCGTGGTACCCTGAGCCCGCAGGGACCCAGTGCCGGTACCGAGTGCCCAGAGCCAGCAGGTTCTGAGTGCTGGTACCAGGCTCGGTACCACAGTACCCGGAGCCGGCAGGGTCCGAGTGTACCGGGTTCGGCACCGGGCTCGGTACCACAGTACCCAGAGCCAGCAGGTTCCGAGTACTGGTACCAGGCTCGGTACTACGGTACCCCGAGCTGGCAGGGTCCCAGTGCCGGTACCGGGCTCGGTACCACAGTACCCAGAACCGGCAGGGTCCAAGTGCCGGTACCGAGTACCCAGAGCCGGCCAGGTCCGAATGTACCGGGTTCGGTACCGGGCTTAGTACCGCGGTACCCGGAGCCAGCAGGTTCCCAGTGTACCGGGTTCGGTACCGGGTTTAGTACCGCGGTACCCGGAGCCAGCAGGTTCCCAGTGTACCGGGTTCGGTACCGGGCTCGGTACCGCGGTACCCACAGCCGGCAGGGTCCCGGGTTCGGTACCGGGCTCGGTCCCGCCGGGCCGGGCAGCGCTGCCGGAGCCCCCGCGCTGTCCCGGGGTCAGCCCGAGCCAGCCGTGCCCGCGCCAGCTTCCTCCGCTACAGAATGTCCCGAGCGAGCGCGGCCGCGGCCAGGGACACGATGTGCTGCTGCTCCCCGCTCCAGGGCTGTTTTTCCTGGCCGGGCTCCTGCTCCGCTGGCGGCCGGGCTCTGTCACTCAATGCAGCTTTTGTTCGCTCCCCGCTCGCCTCCCTTCGCACCTCCACCCCGGCCCCGCAGCCTCCCGGAGCCCTCTGCACCCGCCGTGACCGTCCCCAGCCCTGGCTGTCCCCGACTGTGACCGTCCCCAACCCTGGCTGTCCCCAACCCTGGCTGTCCCCAGCCCTGGCTGTCCCCAGCCCTGACCGTCCCCAACCCCGGCTGTCCCCGGCCCTGACCGTCCCCTGGCCTCTCCTGCGGCTCCACCGGTGCCTCGATGGGATTTTCCCCTCCCCACAAGCTCGGACATGGATGCCAGCAGCATCCCTCAAACCCCTCCTGAGCACAGATCCCAGTGCCAACCCCAGGAGGGAAGAGATCACTGTCCCCTCCAGGCTACCCTCAGGATCACTGTCCCCCTCATGCTGCCCCCAGAGTCACTGTCCCCTTCACCCTGCCAAATTGTCACTGTTCCCCCATCCTGCCCCCAAGGTCACTGTCCTGTCCCCAGGGTCACTGTCCCTCCACGCTGCCCCCAGCCCCAGCCTGCTGTGGGCACACACTGTGGTGTGCTCCATCCATAACTCACCCAGGGGCGTTATGGGGGTGCAGGGGGTGCCCCCTGTCACAGTGCCAGCCCTATCCCAGCTGTACAGCACTGCTGCCCTGCCAGGACCTGCAGGGTGACACAGGCACAGTGACACCCATCCACAGCGGGGTCTGGGGAGGGTGGAAGAGCTGAGCACAACCTGCATCCCTGATTCCCACTGGAAAATGGGAATTTCCCACTAAACTGCCAGGGGGCAGGGTGAGATGGGATATTGGGAAGGAATTCCTCCCTGTGAGGGTGGGCAGGCCCTGGCACAGGGTACCCAGAGCAGCTGTGGCTGCCCCTGGAGCCCTGGCAGTGCCCAAGGCCAGGCTGGATACTGGGGCTTGGGACATGACCATGGGACAGTGGGAGGTGTCCCTGCCATGGCAGGGGTGGCACTGGGTGAGCTTTAAGGTCCCTTCCAACCCAAACCAGTTTGGGATTCTGTGATTTGAGGTCCAGTACAGAAGCTGATTTCACCTTCCTGATCTTTAAACATTTCCCATGGTAAAAGCAAGAGTCCCCATGATCCCAGACTGCCAGGATCCCATTTAACCCCCTGGATTTGCCTCCTGCCTGCCCTTCTCCTGCTTCCCCTCTCAGCCACTTTGCCCTGAGTCCCACAGCCCAGCAGGTCTGGCTGCTGAGTGGGATCTGCCCACTAAGCACTGGGGCAGGCAGCCCTGGGGCTGGGACCCCCCAGACCAGCACTCCCAGGGAGACACCAACCATGCAAACCCTGCCCACCCCACCACCACCATCCCCCCGAGGCCTGGCATCCTGGGAACCACCTGGCAATGCTCCCTCCATCCCTGGCCACAGCCTGAGAACAGCCAAACCTCCTCCATCCCTGAATCCCTGAATCCTTCACTCTCCATGCCCCCATCCCTGCCCACAGCCCAGGAACAGCCAAACCTCCTCCATCCCTGAATCCCTGAATCCCTTCACTCCCCAAGCCCCCATCCCTGTATCCCCCATCCTCCCCATATCCTGAGAACAGCCAAACCTCCTCCATCTCTCCATCCTTGAATCCCTTCACTCTCCAAACTCCCATCCCTCTGTCCTCCATCCCTGGCCACAGCCTGAGAACAGCCAAACCTCCTCCATCCCTGAATCCCTGAATCCCTTCACTCTCAAAGCCCCCATCCCTGTATCCCCCATCCCTCCCTATATCCTGAGAATAGCCAAACCTCCTCCATCCCTGAATCCCTTCACTCTCCATCCCTCATCCCTCCATCCTCCATTCCTCCTCACAGCCCGGGAACAGCCAAACCTCCTCCATCCCTCCATCCCTCCATCCCTGCATCTCCTCACTCCCCAAGCCCCCATCCCTCTCTCCCCCATCCCTCCCCACACTCTGAAAACAGCCAAACCTCCTCCATCCCTCCATCCCTGAATCTCTGAATCCCTTCACTCTCCATGCTCCCATCCCTGCCCACAGCCCAGGAACATCCAAACCTCCTCCATCCCTCCATCCCTCCACTCTCCAAGTCCCCATCCCTCTATCCTCCATCCCTGACCAGAGCCTGAGAACAGCCAAACCTCCTCCATTCCTCCATCCCTGAATCCCTTCACTCCCCAAGCCCTCATCCCTCCATCCCTGAATCCCTTCACTCTCCATGCCCTCATCCCTCCATCCCTGAATCCCTGAATCCCTTCACTCTCCATGCCCTCATCCCTCCATCCCTGAATCCCTGAATCCCTTCACTCTCCATGCCCTCATCCCTCCATCCCTGAATCCCTGAATCCCTTCACTCTCCATGCCCTCATCCCTCCATCCCTCCATCCCTGAATCCCTTCACTCTCCATGCCCTCATCCCTCCATCCCTTCATCCCTGAATCCCTTCACTCCCCAAGCCCTCATCCCTCCATCCCTCCCCACATCCTGAGAACACCCAGACCCTCTCCCGCTCCCTTCACCCCGTGGATTAACCCTGCTGGCATCACTCCTGCATCCCCCAACCCCTCTCTTTTTGCCCCCCCTCATTTTCTAGCGGCTGCTCTCCCCCCTGGCAGCGCAGGGGGGTCTCCCCTGCCTCCGTCTGGCAGCCCAGCCCCTGTCGCCACGGGGGCATTAGCACCAGAGCTGCAGGGAGCTCCCCGGGGAGGAGTAAGTGGATCAAAGGGTTTTAGCAGCAGACGGCTCCCAGACAAATCTGGATCGTCTTCAAGGCAGCCACTTGCGGCTACAAATGCACTTTGTGCCTGCAGCTCCCCAGCCAAAAGTTTCACACTGGATTTAGCGCGTTTAACCCCTCGCTGCTCCCACCCCGCAGGCAGATCCCACCCCAGAGCAAACCCGGCCCTGCAGGAGGAGCTGCACTCGTGCAGAGACCCCCGAAAAACCGGGGTGTCCTGAGCCAGGCAGCACAACCAGCTCAGTGCCCACCCCTGGCACAGCGAGGGACAACGGGGACACTGAGGCACAGAGAGGGGGAGCAGCAGGGAGACCTGCCCTCCATCCCTGCCCGTGCCACCCCAACCCTGGCAGCAGATTGCAGGTGACAAACCCCCCTCTGTGCCACCCACAGCACCCCTAAAACCATACTGGGAGGAACTGGGGGCAGGAGATTGTGGGTGACAAAAAACTCCCCTCTGTGCCACCCCAGATTGTGCCCACAGCACCCCCAAAGTCGTGCTGGGAGGAAGTAGGGCAGGAGACAAACCCCATTCTGTGCCACCCCATTCTGTGCCACCCACAGCACCCCCAAGGCAATAGTGGGAGGAACTGGGGGCAGCAGATTGTGGGTGACAAACCCCATTGTGTGCCACCCCATCCTCTGCCCACAGCACCTACAGCACCCCCAAAGCCATACTGGGAGGAACTGGGGGCAGGAGACAAACCCCATTCTGTGCCATCCCATTCTGTGCCACCCACAGCACCCCCAAAGCCGTGCTGGGAGGAGCTGGGTGCAGCAGATTGCAGGTGACAAACCCCCCTTTGTCCCCCCCAGACTGTGCCCCCACCCACAGCACCCCAAGGCAATCCTGGGGGTGCAGCAGGGAGGGCACAGGCTCTGCTGGAGCCTGCTGCCATGAATTATTCAGGGCACCAGGAGAATTGCTGCAGCCCCTGGTTCTGTTCACCCTCCCCATGCAGGAGCTGGGTTTGGGCTGTGGGGAGGGCTGGGGACAGGGAGGGGGGTCCCAGGGACACTGCTGGCCCTGTCCCCCCTGGGCTGTGTCACCATGGGGGTGCCCCAGTGAGGCAGGAGGGGACCCCAGGTATTTGTCCCTGTGAGGAGCCACCTCAGCACCTTGGCTGGGGGATTCTGCCCCAGAGCCTGCAGCTGGGGACCTTACTGGGACCTTGCTGGTTAAACTGGGAGCTCTGGGGAGCCAGACTGGACCCCTGCAAGCAGCCCCTTCCCAACCCTGCACCCCACACTGCACCACCCACACCCCAAATCTGCCAACCCTGCACCCCACACTGCTCAGGGACCTTACTGGGACCTTGCTGGTTAAACTGGGGACCTTGCTGGTTAAACTGGGAGCTCTGGGGAGCCAGACTGGACCCCTGCAAGCAGCCCCTTCCCAGCCCTGCACAGTCCACACCCCAAATCTCCCAGCCCTGCACTCCACACTACACAGGAAGCTTACTGGGACCTTGATAGTTAAACTGGGAGCTTTGGGGAGCCAGACTGGACCCCTGCAAGCAGCCCCTTCCCAGCCCTGCACCCCACACTGCACAGTCTATACCCCAAATCTCTCAGCCCTGCACCCCACACTGCAGAGCCCACACCCCAGACCTCCCAGCCCTGCTCCCCAGCCTTCCCACAGCCCTGCACCCCACACTTCCCCAGCTCACTGCCCAATCCCCAGCCCTGGGGTTGTCCCCTGAGTCCCACATGGGCACACAGAGGTGTTCCTGACCCCGGGATGGGCACAGAGGTGCCCAGAGCCCATCCTGGTGGTAACCCCATGTTCCCCCAGCCTGGGTCCCCAGTCAGGGACAGTCTCAGCCCTGGCAGAGCCTTCTGTTCCTTGGCTGCTGCACTCAGGCTCCAGGATGGAGGGAAAACAGGAGAGGCTCAGCCAGAAAATCCGCACGGGGTGGGGTGAGAGGATCCTGCCGGGATCCCAGAACTGCCCGGCCTGGAATGGGCAGCGGGAGAGCTCAGCCAGGGAGTGCTGGCACGTGGGAGGACACCTGAGAACACCCTGCTGGGAATCTGGGAATGAGGAATGCAGGAATGCAGGAATCCTCACCCCGGGGCAGCAAGGAACAGCACAGCACCCCCAGAACCGTCTGGGATCCATCCCAGCTACCTTTGCTGGTGTGCCAGGGGTCAGGGCTGCCCCCTGTGGCACCCCAAAACCATCTGGGATCCATCTCAACTACCTCTGCTGGGGTGCCAGGGGTCAGGGCTGCCCCCTGTGGCACCCCAGAATCACTGGGATCCATCCCAGCTACCTCTGCTGGGGTGCCAGGGGGTCAGGGCTGCCCCCTGAGATACCCCAGAACCCGGAGAGCACAGAGGGGACAGAGTCAGACACATCAAGACTTGTGGGCACAGAGTCCCAGCAAGAGTGTCCCAGTGTCAGAGCACACTGGGCTGACTGGGAAACCCCTCAGGGGCAGGTGGCAGGAATAGGGCTGCAGGTTTGGGGTGCAAAGTGTGGGGAGCAAGGCACAGAGTGCAGGGTGCAGGATTAGGGCTGCAAGTTTGGGGTGCAGAGTGTGGAGTACAGGATGCACATTCTGGGGTGCAGAGTGAAGTGAGCAAGGCACAGAGTGCAGGGTTAGAGGCAGAAATTTGGGGTGCAGAGTGTGGGGAACAAGACACAGAGTGCAGGGTACAGGATTAGGGGCACAGGTTTGGGGAGCACAATGAGGGGTGCAGGATGCACATTCTGGGGTGCAGAGTGAGGGGAGGAAGGCTTGGAGTGAAGGATGCAGCATTAGGGGCACAGATTTGGGGTGCAAAGTGTGGGGAGCAAGGCACAGAGTGCAGGGTGCAGGATTAGAGGCAGAAATTTGGGGTGCAGAGTGTGCAGAGCAAGGCACAGTGTAGGCACAGGAGTGCAGGGTGCAGGATTAGGGCTGCAGATTTGGGAGGCAGAGTTTAGAGAGCAAGGCTTGGAGTGCATCATGCAGGATTAGGGGCACAGGTTTGGGGAGCACAGTGAGGGGTGCAGAATGCACATTCTGGGGTGCAGAGTGAGGGGAACAAGGCTTGGAGTGCAGGGTGCAGGATTAGGGGCACAGGTTTGGGGTGCAGAATGCAGGGTGCAGGATTGGGGAGCACAATGAGGGGTGCAGGATGCACATTCTGGGGTGCAGAGTGAGGGGAGCAAGGCTTGGAGTGCAGGGTGCAGGATTAGAGGCAGAAATTTGGGGTGCAAAGTGTGGGGAACAAGGCTTGGAGTGCAGGGTGCAGGATTAGGGACACAGATTTGGGGTGCAAAGTGTGGGGTGCAGGATGCACATTCTGGGGTGCAGAGCGAGGGGAGCAAGGTTTGGAGTGAAGGATGCAGCATTAGGGGCACAGGTTTGGGGTGCAGCATTAGGGGCACAGGTTTGGGGTGCAGGATTAGGGTGCAGGTTTGGGGTGCAGAATTAGGGTGCAGGTTTGGGGAGCACAGTGAGGGGTGCACGGCACGGGGAGCAGGTGCAGGACAGTGGGTGCAGATTTTGGGGAGCAGAGCAGGGGGTGCCAGGTGCAGTGTTTGGGGTGCAGGGGTTGGCCTGGCACAGCAGCTCATGCCAGCCCCGCAGCCCCTGCGTGCCCGGGGCAGGCATTCCTGCCGCTCCCAGCTGTGCCCCCCACACCCGCACCCCACCCTGCTGCTCCCCCACTGCCGGGGGTGCCCAGGCCTGCCCTGCCATGCCCGGGCAGGCTGTGGTGCCCTGCCAGCCCTGCTGCTGCGTGCCAAGCCTGGCACAGCTCCCTGTTCCTGCTGCTGCGCCCGCCCCAGGCACGTCTACAGCTGTGGTGCCCTGTCCCCAGCCCCTGCCCCATGCCACCTGCCTGGCACCGTGTCCTCAGCCCCTGCCCCATGCCACCTGCCTGGCACCCTGGCCCCAGCTCCTGCCCCATCCCTGGCACTGTGTCCCCAGCCCCTGCCCCATCCCTACCCTGTCCCCAGCCCCTGTCCCATGCCTGGCACTGTGTCCCCAGCCCCTGCTCCATCCCTGGCACCGTGTCCAAGTCCCTGCCCCATCCCTACCCTGTCCCCCGCCCCAGCCCCAATGCCACCTGCCTGGCACCATGTTCCCAGCCCCTGTCCCACTCCTGGCACCGTGTCCCCAGCCCCTGCCCCATTCCTGGCACCGTGTCCCCAGCCCCTGCCCCATTCCCACCCTGTCCCCAGCCCCTATCCCATGTCCCACGCCTGGCACTGTGTTCCCAGCCCCCGCCCAATCCCCACACTGTCCCCAGCCCCTGCCCCATTCCCACCCTGACCCCAGCCCCTGCCCCATTCCCACCCTGACCCCAGCCCCTGCCCCATGCCACCTGCCTGGCACCGTGTCCCCAGCCCCTGCCCCATGCCACCTGCCTGGCACCGTGTCCCCAGCCCCTGCCCCATTCCCACCCTGTCCCCAGCCCCTGCCCCATGCCTGGCACCCTGTCCCCAACACCTGCCCCACGCCTGGCACTGTGTCCCCAGCCCCTGCCCCATGCCACCTGCCTGGCACTGTGTCCCCAGCCCCTGCCCCATCCCTACCCTGTCCCCAGCCCCTGTCCCATCCCTGGCACCGTGTCCCCAGCCCCTGCCCCATTCCCACCCTGTCCCCAGCCCCAGCCCTATGCCACCTGCCTGGCATGCTGGCCCCAGCCCCTGTCCCATGCCTGGCACTCTGTCCTCAGCCCCTGCCCCATCCCTGGCACCGTGTCCCCAGCCCCTGCCCCATCCCTACCCTGTTCCCAGCCCCTGCTCCATGCCCCATACCTGGCACCGTGTCCCCTGCCCCATACCTGGCACCGCATCACCAGCCCCATACCTGGCACTGTGTCCCCTGCCCCTGCCCCATACCTGGCACCATGTCCCCTGTCGCATACCTGGCACTGTGTCTCCTGTCCCATACCTGGCACCTGTCCCCAGCCCCTGCCCCATGCCACCTGCCTGTCCCTGCTCCCCATGGGGCTCTGCCCAGCGCTGCTGCAGGAGCCTGAGGCACAATGGGCACAACCACGAGGACACGGTGGGTTCCAGGGTTTGGGTGGGCACTGGGTGGTCCCCACACGTGGGCAGAGGGAAAGGGCAGCACAGGGAGGAGCTCAGCATCCCCTGCCTGGTGCCCGCAGTGCTGGGTACACGCTGCCACACATCAGCCAGGAGCTGCCATCCTGCTCGTCCTGTTTTCCTTAAAACCACAAAATCCAAAGGGAAGAGGAGCTACCCCCAGTCCCACAGCAGCTCCTGTGAACCCCAGTGCCACTCACACCTTCAGCACCCAGCACCAGCCCAACAGCACCAGAATGAATCCCTGAGACAGAACAGAACTGACTGAGCAACCAGCGCCATCCCTGCCTGACACCCCAGCAAGAAACCCTGGAACAGAGACTCCTTCTCTTGGTTTTTTTTGTTTTCCCTCCAGCTCACAGGTAATAGCCAGGAATGGGCAAACCCTCTTTTAATGGACTCTTAATAATGCTGTAATTTCCCTTTGCACGGAAAGTTTTCCAAACAGTCAAAGATTCAAAACAAAGCAATGATTGTTCCTATTAGCATTAAATTCTACTCTGGGAGAGAGAATAAATCAAGCAAGGGGATTCAATTCAAAACAGAACTATAAAAAATCCAATAATGATTTTTTAATATTAATAAGAAAAATATATTGTTATGCACCCTTAGCATTTAAACTTCTAATCCAATCAGCGCAAAGTGCAGAGATAAATCACAGCCACGGAGGAGAAGGGAACAACCATCAAGCAGGCAGCAATAAAATGCTGTCTTACATCCCTGGGACAGACATAGGTTTGACAGTCTGGGAAAAAAAAAGCCAAAATTTATAAGTCTGCCTCACCACGAGCTCGTGAATCCCTCCCCTGCATCCTGCACACACCTGGGGCAGGGAGGCCAGGCTGGCTCTGCATGCAGGGAGCAGATGATGCCCAAACCTGGCAGTGGGGCTGGGCACAGACGGGCATTGCCCATCCTCACCCTGCTGGAATGCCCTCCCAGCAGCCAGCAGAGCTCCAAGGAGCTGTGCCATGGGATGGGAGCACTCCCAGAGCCCTGCAGGCATTGCAGGAAGGAGTCTCTGACAAAGGAGGGCATGGCTGGGTGCTGGGCAGGGTCCTAAGCAGGGTCCTAGGCAGGGTCCTAAAGAGGGTCCTAAGCAGGGCACTAGGCAGGGTTCGTAGGCAGGGTCCTAAACAGGGCCCTAAGCAGGTTCCTAGGCAGGGTCCTGGGCAGGGTCCTGGGCAGGGTCCTGGGCAGGGTCCTAAGCAGGGTCCTAGGCAGGGTCCTAAGCAGGGCACTAGGCAGGGTTCTGGGCAGGGTCTTGGGCAGGGTCCTGGGCAGGGTCCTAGGCAGGGTCCTGGGCAGGGTCCTAAGCAGGGCACTAGGCAGGGCACTGGGCAGGGCACTAGGCAGGGTCCTGGGCAGGGCACTAGGCAAGGTCCTAGGCAGGGTCCTAAGCAGGGCACTAGGCAGGTTCCTAGGCAGGGCACTAGGCAGGGTTCCTAGGCAGGCTCTCAGTCCCGCTGTCCCCGGCTCTCCCACCTCACTGATGTTTCCAGCCCTGCACTGTCAAACACACCCAGCAGCCCCAGCGGGCTCTGGGGATGTCCCAAACCTCACAGTGCCATGGAGTAGTGCCCACTCCCCACAGGTGCCAGTGTGGAGCCAGGGCTGTCCCCACACCCCCAGTGCCCATCCGTGTGCAGGAATGCCCTTCCCACCTGCTGGCACTGCCCAAAACCGTGGTCATGTGTGCTCCCACACCCCCTCTGGGCCAGGAGATGCCCAGGGCTTTGCCAGGCTCACAGTCTGGTAATGCTCCGTGCCAGGCTGTGCCATCCCCAGGGAGCCCAACAGGGATCATGGCAGCCCCATCCACACCCTGCACCGCCGGGCTCCAGCCCTGATTTATCGGCTCCATGGGGCCAGCAGCGAGCGGGGACGGGCGGTGAAATGCCATGGAGTGTTCAGAGAGCCTCAGCTGCTCCAAGATTCCCCAAAGCTCCCCCTGGATCCCCGCCAAAGCTGCCCCTGGATCCTCCCCAAAGCTGCCCCTGGATCCCCCAGAGCTGCCCCTGAATTTCCCCCAAAGCTGTGCCTGGATCCTCCCCAAAGTTGCCCCTGGATCCCCCAGAGTTGCCCCTGAATTTCCCCCAAAGCTGTGCCTGGATCCCCAAAACTGCCCCTGGATCCCCCAGAGCCTCAGCTCTCCCTGGATCCCCAAAGATGCCCCTGCATCCCCCAAAGCCACCCCTGCATCCCCCAAAGCCTCAGCTCTCCCTGGATTCCCTGTGAGCTGTCCCTGGATTCCCCAAAGCCGCCCCTGGATCCCCCCAAAGCCACTCTTGAATTTCCCCAAACCTGCCCCTGCATCCCACAACGCCTCAGCTCTCCCTGGATTCCCTGTGAGCTGTCCCTGGATTCCCCAAAGCCACCCCTGGATCCCCCCAAAGCCACTCCTGAATTTCCCCAAACCTGCCCCTGTATCCCCCAACGCCTCCGCTCTCCCTGGATTCCCCAAAGCTGCCCCTCGATCTCCAAAGCTGCTCCTGGATCCCCAAAGCTACCCCTGGATCCCCCAAAGCCACTCCTGAATTTCCCCAAACCTGCCTCTGCATCCCCCAGAGCTGCCCCTGAACCCCCCAAAGCCTCAGCTCTCCCTGTATCCCCCAAACCCCAAATCTCGGTGCTCCTGCACCGTGCGCAGGGAGGGCGATGCGGAGGCGGCAGCACCTGCAGCTGGCAGCCCCAGCCATGTGACAGCCGGGGACAAAAGCCATCCCAGGCACGCGGGGAGTTCCCGGGGACAAGTCTGGCACAGCGCTGACGCCACCAGGCAGGGCCAGAGGGCGTTTGGGGACAGGGCTGGACACCCCAGAGCCGCATCCCCGCCGGGGAAAGGATTAATCACAGCCAGGGCAAGCCCAAACCTGACACATTTTGGGGCGTTTCTGCTCTGTTTTGCCTTTTATTTTGGGCAGAGGGTTGGGGAGCAGGTGCCAGGCTCAGCTGCAGCCTTCCCAGCCTGGCACTGCGTGGCACCCTGACCTAGGGTAGGAAAGGTGCCCCAGATGCCCTCCTGGCACTGTGCAATGTGTGCCAGGAGGAAAAAACCAGGGCTGAGATGGCCACACCAATGAATGGCACGGAGAGCATCAGGTTCATGGGCTGCTCCAGCCAGGGGGTGCCCTGCAGGCTCAGCCCTCCTGTGGGGCACCTAGTGAGGCTGAGGAGGGGGGAACCCACATCCTACCACCCCCCATTGCCCTGCCACTCCTGCCAGTCTGGCTGCTGGAGGAGATGCCAGCAGTGCCTGGGGCAGCACAGTCACCAGTGCATGTGGCAGGGCTGGAAAGTGCCTGGGGACCTGGAACGTGGGCAGTGCCACCACTGAGAGCTGGGCAAGGCTCTTCCTTTGGGTCTCCAGCAGGACCTGGCACCCTGGCACACAGCACCCATCCCTTGGGGGCCCCCAGCAGGATCTGGTACACAGCATCCATCCCCTGCACATTCCCTTGTGCCCCCAGCAGGACCTGGCACTCTGGCATGCAGCAACCATCCCCTGCACATTCCCTTTGGGTCCCTGGCACACAGCAACCATCCCCTGCACATTCCCTTGGGCTCCCAGCAGAGGATGGGCACCCTGGCACACAGCACCCATCCCCTGGGGGCCCCTAGTCAGACCTGGCACCCTGGCACACAGCACCCATGCCCTGCACATTCTCTTTGGGTCCCTCAGCAGAGGATGGGCACCCTGGCACGCAGCACCCACCCCCTGCACATTCCCAGCAGGACCTGGCACCCTGGCATGCAGCACCCATCCCCTGGGGGCCCCAGCAGCGCCAGGGCTGGGCACGGAGCTGGCACAGCCCCAGGAATGCCCGTCTCCTCCACAGCCCAGGGCTGGCCTGGCTGCAGTCCCCTCCCAGTGCCACGGGAGATGAGCCAGACTCCCTGGGAGACACCGAGCAGGGCGAGGCTGTGGGCAGTGCCCGGCTGAGGGGCTGTGGGCACCAGGATGGGCATCCCAGGGGTCACTCACAGCCTGGCCAGAGCTACCCCAGCGGGGCAGGCGAGCAAAGGGGGTTTTTGGGCAGAGGGGGGGTGAACTTTTGAACCCACAGGCAGGAGATCAGTGCATTACCTTAGCGCGAGTTAAAAATAACCGTCTCGTCTCTCGAAATGAGCCTGTCTGCAATTACAGCCTGGCATGTCTGCTCCGGAGCGTCCCCGCGCTGGCACCGCGCCAGCCGCCTGCCAACAGCCCTTCCTCGCCTTTCTTCTCCTCCCTCACACGGCCCCTCTTGGTTTGGGGGGTGTTTGGTGTGGTTTGCAATCCGTGGGGCTTTTTTCCCCATCCCAAGTAAATCAAAGGTGGTCGGGTCACCCCCATGCACCCACGCACAGCCTTCAAAGCGCCCAGCGCCTGCACCCCAGGCACAGTCAGGGTGTGTCCCCAAGGACAGGGGGACACGGCCACCAGCCCACCATGCCAGGAGGGGGGTGCAGAGGCCACCAGGAGCCCACCTGAGGTGTTGGAGGGTCCCTCCCGTGCTGCCCTGGCACACCTGAGACATCCTGCGGCACGGTGTGGGCTGAGTGAGTGTGGGGAGACTGGCACAGCCCGGGCACAGGGACGGGGACATGCAAGGGAACATGTGAGGGGACACAGGGAACACACGAGGGACACACATGGAACACAAAAGGGAACAGGGAATACACAAGGGGCACAGGGAACACACAAGGGAACACATGAGGGAACACATGAGGGAACACGCAAGGGAACACGCGAGGGAACACAGTGAACATGAGAGGGAACTCGTGAGGGAAGAGGGAATGCACGAGGGGACACAGGGAACACACATAGGAACACATGAAGGAACACGTGAGGGAACATGCGAGGGAAGAGGGAACATGGGAGGGAACAAACATAGGAACACACATAGGAACATACAAGGAACACAGAGGAACACACAAGGGAACCCACAAGGGAAGACAGGGAACACGCATAAGAACACACAAGGGAACACAAGAGGAACACATGAGGGAATATAGATAGGAACACACATAGGAACATGCAAGGGGACACAGGGAACACACAAGGGAACACAAGAGGAACATGAGGGAACACACAAGGAACACATGAGGGAATACACATGGGAACACCAGGGAATACATGAGGAACACACGAGGGACACACAAGAGAATACACATGGAAACACACGAGGGGACACACAAGGAACAAACAAGGGAGCACACACAGGAACACACGAGGAACACACATGGAACACACGAGGGGACACGTGCCCGGGGAGGCTGCAGCTGCCCGGCAGCATCGCTGCCTGCCCCCTGGGCTCTGCCCACGCCACAGGAGGGGTCTGGCAGCACCAGGGGATCCGGGTGGAGCCATCCCAGTGCCAGCATCCTGGGAAACCTCCTCGGCCCTACAGGCCCCAGGGGCTGCAGCACTGCTGCATTGATGGCTCAGTGTGCACAAAGTGGAACACCCAAGGGCCACCCCACCACTCCTGCTGGGCATGGAGGGATGCACAGAGTGGCACGGGGGTCCTGGGGAGGGGAGGAATGACAAAATGGGCACAGCACCAGCCCCATTCTGCTGCTGACACCCACCCCACAGGACAGCAGCAGCCCCAGGGGAGGACATCTCCTAGTGGAAGTCATTCCTGCTCATGGTAAGGGGTTGGAACAAGGTGATCCTCAAGCCCAAACCAGTGAGCTGATGATTCTCTGACACCTCCCAGCAGGCAGCAGCCTGGGATGCCCCGGGATGCTGGAGCATCCCCCAGCCTGCCTTGGGGGTCCCCGGGCTCCCCGCCCAGCGCCGGGTGCCTCCTCCTCCTCCCTCCTCCTGCTGCCCGCAGCGGGTGAAAGCGAGCTTTGTGCCGGGGCTTTCAGTTCCCCTGGCTGGCACCCGGCCAAGGCACCACATAATAATGAACAGATGCTGTCCAAAATGAGCCTCAGCGGCAGACAGGCGAGCCTCCGCGTGTCCTTCCGTAACCCAAAGTGCCTTTCACCTCGGCACTAATCAGCCACCTTCCCTGGGAGCCCGCAGCGTCAGGATAATTAAAAGGAACCTGAGCTGGGAGCTGGGAGCCCACCGAGGTGGGTGCAGGGGCAGGGGGCAGCTGCCTCCCCACAGGAAGGTGACACAGGGAGGGGAGACCCCGACCCAGCTCCAGAGCATCCCCGTGGACGGGGACACGGCGGCTGTGAGGCCTGGGATGAACCCCAGGATGGAGGGGGCAGCCTGGGGATGGGGGTCCAACCATGCCCAGACTCTGTGGATGCACGGGGAGGGGACATTTATCCCTTTCCTGTCAATTCCCTGCCAGGACCAGAGGTGACAGGTGTCCAACCCCACTCTTTAAGAGCCTCCCACTGCCAGCAGCATTCCAGTGAGGGTCCCACTAGGATGGGAAGCCTGGCCAAGGAGCCCCAGCTCACCCCCAAAACACACCTGGCCCAACCCACAGCCTCACAAAAAAATATTTACAATATTTACAAGGTGACAGGTGTCCCACCCCACTCCTTAAGAGCCTCCCCACTGCCAGTAGCATTCCAGTGAGGGTCCCACAGGGATGGGAAGCCTGGCCAAGGAGCCCCCAAAACACACCTGGCCCGACCCACAGCCTCACAAAAAAATATTTACGAGGCTTTTTAATTACAAAATCCATTTTCTAGCCCAGGATGCTGGTCCTCCTCCCACCCCAGCAGCAGGAAACAGAGGGAGGGATGCACACAGGGATCCAGGGGGAAGGATGGTGAGAATGCCAGGTTGCAAGCACTCTTCTAGTCCACAGGATCTTAACTGTAGTTTATATTCCAGTGGTTATTAAAAATAAAGGGGGAAGTGCGGGGGGGAAGCTAAGAGCAGAGCAAGCTGTTCATTTGGAGCCTTTCCCTGGGGTTTAATAAAGCCCCACTCGCTTCTGTAGTATCATTTTTATGCCATCATAAAGCCGGACCATTTAGCAGGTTTGTGTTACTTCAGCAGTTAGCGCTGCATGAGAAGCGATTCCAGAAGAAGGGAGAGAGGGAGAAGGAAAAACAAAAAAAATTAGAAGATGAAAACCTCTGAAAGGAGAGAGCAAAATGAGGTGGGAAGGAGGAAAGGGGATTCCTCACAGCCACAGCAGCACTGCAGCACATCAGGGGGATGTGAGTGGGCTCCACCATCCCTGTGGGGAGATCCCACTCCAACCCTGAAGGGTCAGAGACCCCAGCCCAGCATCCAGAGGGACCCTGCCTGTGATGGGAAAGGGTGGGGGGTCCCCTCACACCAGGGGATGCTGGGGGTGTTGCACCTGTGGGGACAGGAGAGCCAGGGTGGATTATCCAGGGGAGCAGAGGGGTTCCCCAAGGTGAAAGAACCAGCAGCTCCCCCAGCCCTGCGTGCTCCTGGGGCTGTCCCAGCCCCTCTGCTCCCACCCAGGGCAGCCCAGCGGGCCCATCCAGGAGCGCTGTGGGGCTGGAGCAGAGGGGTTCCCCGAGGTGAAGGAGCCGGCAGCTCCTGACCGGGCTCTCCCAGCCCAGGGCAGCCCAACGGGAGCATCGGGCTCTGTGCTGCTGGAAAAATCTCCTTATAAGGCCAGGATGGGATCCATGGCCGAGCTGAGCCCAGCCAAAGTGCCCAAGGGGAGCCCTGAGCTGCCAGCCCGCACTCAGCCCCGGGCTGTGCCCACCCCGAGCCGGGCACTGCCCGCACTGCTAACCCAGCACAAACAGGGGCCACCCTGGGGGCACCCCCAGAGCCAGATCACCCCACAACCAGGTCACCCCACCCTCCCTGTGACTGCCCCCTCACTGCTGTGCCGCCCCCAGGGGCAGCACCCACGCCCTGGTGAGGGCAGAGCCATCCCCATCGCTCCCAGGCGCTGGGTTGGAGCCTCTCCAGCCACACTGGGCACGGCTCCAGAGGCACTGTCCCCGTCCAAGAGGGGAAGGGCACCACGGAGAGAGCCACAGAGCCAGGAGCTGCTGCCTGGGAGGATCCTCGGGGTTCCCAGCAGGACCTTCCCCCTTGCCCATAGCTCAGGGGTTCAGAGCAGCAGGGAGGGGACACAGCCTGGCACCCCAAACCCTCGAGCAGCAATGAGAACTCTGACCACCACTCACACACCACTTCCACACCTTTTTCTGCCTAATTAATTCCTGTCCTGCCCTGCAGGAGGACAGTGGCACTTGGAAGGGGGGGTCTCTCTGCATGGCAGCCCCCATGCCAGGCACGGCCACCATGCCACTGACCCCACAAAATATAAACGAGGGGACGCAGCCTGACACCCCAAACCCCCAAATCCATGAGCAGCAATGAGAACCCTGACCACACAGCACTCACACACCATTCCCACACCTTTTTCTGCCTAATTAATTCCTGCCCTGCCCTGCAGGAGGACAGTGGCACTTGGAAGGGGGGTGTCCCTGCATGGCAGCCCCCATGCCAGGCATGGCCACCACGCCACTGACCCCATAAAATATAAACGAGGGGATGCAGCCTGACACCCCAAACCCCCAAATCTCCGAGCACCAGTGAGAACCATGGCAGCCCTATGCCAGGCACGGCTGCCACGCTGCTGACCCCACAAAATATAAACGAGGGGATGTAGCCTGACACCCCAAACCCCCAAATCCATGAGCAGCAATGAGAACCCTGACCACACAGCACTCACACACCATTTCCACACCTTTTTCTGCCTAATTAATTCCTGTCCTGCCCTGTAGGACGACGGTGGCATTTGGCAGGGGGGTGTCCCTGCATGGCAGCCCCCATGCCAGGCACGGCCGCCACGCCACCGACCCCGCAATATAAACGAGGAGGAGGAGGAGGAGGGAAGGAAGGAAGGCTGGGAAATTAAGGTTTTCAGCACTGTCAGAGCCGCATCAAACAGGCATCCACCAGCTGATGGCTTGATTGTTATATTTTGGATGTCAAAGCGGAGCAAGCAGAACCCTTTAAAATGCATCAGCGCCGCTGCCTTTCTGACGGAGGGTGTTGGTTTCCCATTAACAAGAGGAAAGCGTGAGCTGGAGCAGAAAACTTCAAGCGCTTTGGAATTGATAAAATAACAACTCCCTAATTAAGCAGAACTGTCAGTCAGCGGGCGCCCGCTGCCCTGCATTGGGAAGCAGCAGCAGCAGCAGCTCCTGGTGCACGAGCCCAACAAGCCAGCTCAGCCCTGGGGGATGCAATTCCCAAGGATCAGCAGCCAGAGCATCCCCAGTGTGCTCTCCAGCACACCCAGACAGGTCCTGGTGCTGGTCATGGCCATGGTTTTTGGGTTCTGTCCCCCAGTTTGCCTCACCAGGAGTGATGTGGCTGCTCCTGGATCCCTGGCAGTGCCCAAGGCCAGATGGAACAGGGCTTGGAGCACCCTGGGATAATGCAAAGTGTCCCTGGCCGTGGCAGGGGGTGGAAGGAGATGAGCTTTAGGGTCCCTTCCAACCCAAACCATTCCAAGATCCTGTGATTTTATGAAACCATGTAATGCAATGCGCAGCCTGGCGGGGAAGGAGAGGCCTGACCCCAAAAATGCAACTCCTGCCAACAGCCTTCCCTTTCTAGAGACAACCACCAGCCTGGGGCACACATTCCTGATGGACACAGCAGACACCACAGCCAGTGGCACCTCCAGCATCCCCACTGCCAGCTGCATGCAGGGAGGGTCTCCCTCTGAATGTCCCCCCGGTGCTGGCACAAGGCAGAGAGGGTTTGGAGAAGTCACGAGTGGGATTTGAAGTGTTCCAGGCCGGGTTGAACACAGCTCTGGGCAGCCTGGTCTAGTGGAAGGTGTCCCTGCTGGGGTGAGATGCTCTTTGAGGTCCCTTCTGACCCAAAGCACTCCATGATCCTACAGAGCCCTGCCAGAGCAGCAGCACAGCCGATGCCCGTGGGCACACTGAGCTCCCAGACCCCACCATCCTGCTCTGTCCAGCACCACGAGGCTCTGAAGGAACCAGCCAAAGCAGGAGTGAGACCTCCCTCCGACTCTGGCAATGAAAAGCTGAAGCCCTGCCATGCCTGGGGCCACAGGGAAAACGGCCCAGTGCCCTGGGGAGGGGACACAGAGGAGGGGGACAGGGCAGGGGACGGCCAGGAGGGACCCCAGGCTGTGGGGAAGGTGTTTAACCCCTGACATGCTGGTGTCTGATGAAACCATCACGCAAAGGGGGTCTCTGCTTCTCGCTCTGGCTGCTGCCAGCCCTCGCAGCACCAGCCCCAGCTGGGCACTGGGCACTTGCAGCACCAGGAGAGGCTCCAGGGCACCCCAGGGCACTTCAGGGGACACTCCTCAGCCCAGCTGGGCCGTTCAAATCAAAGCAGGGGGCAAGGCAGGCTCCAGGAGAGAAGCAGCCAGGCAGCAGAGGCACCTGCCCACAGCCCAGCAGAGCCATGGCAGAGGAGCTGGACCAGGGAAGGGGAGAGCCCCCCATGATAGGGAGCACACAGGGGAGCCCAGCTGAGCAGGCAGCCCCTGGAAATGACCCTGGTGCCCAACAGCAGCTGGACTCTGAGCCTCTCCACCACTCTTCACAACGTGAAGCCCCCAGTGACACGTGTGACAGCCTGGGAATCCCTTCACTCCTCATCCCAGCCCTCCCAGCCCCCTGACACATCTCCAGAGCCCACCAGTGCATGTCCCCTGCTGTCCCCACGGTGTGCAAGCATTGGCAGACCCTTTTCCCCCAGGGTTGTGCAGGTCTCACCCCAGGTGGAGGTTGGAGAGGCCCCACACAGGCACCACCTCCTGCCACCTCCCGCACCGGGGGGACACCAGCTGTCCCCAGCCCACCACAGGAGTGGGTGCCAGCCTCCACACAACAGCAGCCACACAGTCCAGCCTTCCTGCCCCAGAAGAGCCCAGTCTGCACCCAGGATCGACCCCCCGAGGTGGGCTGGATCTGGCTGTCCCCAGCAGAGCCAGGACACGCGTGCCAGGGCCACAGGCTGGTGTGGGAGCCCCCGGAGCCCGGTAACACACTAATCACCCTGGAGGTGACAGGGCTTAGGGGAGGACTTAGAGGAACTGGCTCCTTTTTACTGACACCATCTGGACACAGCCGATCTCTTCCCCCTTCCAGTGCAGAGCCCAGCAGAGGGGCAGGGGTGACCCCAGACCCAGCACCCGCTCCGGGTGCCACGGATCTCCACTCGCAGCATCAGAGCGGGGAATGCTGCCTGCGCCAGGGAATCCTAACGAGCCCACAGTGCCAGGCGAGCGCAGAGCCGGGGAATGCCAGCCTGGAATGCCAGCCTGGAATGCCGCGGGGACCGTGTGCTGCCTGCCTGCCCCTGGGGAGGGGGACGCGGCCGCGGGGAAGGCGGGGGCTGAGCCGGCGGGGACGCCCCGGGTGAAAGCCAGGCTGGGGACAGCTGTTTGTTTGGGGACAGCTGTTTGGGGACAGCCCGCCCTCCGGCTGCCCTGCCGGCCGCGCCACCGGCACGCCGGGACCCGGAGAGCTGCAGCCGCGGGGTTATCACCCACTGTACCCGGGTACTCGGGGTTATCACCCACTGTACCCCGGTTATCACCCACTGTACCCGGGTACTCGGGGTTATCACCCACTGTACCCCGGTTATCACCCACCGTACCCCGGTTATCACCCACCGTACCCCCGTCCTTGCGGTTATCACCCACTGTACCCCCGTACTCGGGGTTATCACCCACTGTACCCCGGTAATCGGGGTTATCACCCACTGTACCCCGGTTATCATCCACCGTACCCCCGTCCTTGCGGTTATCACCCACTGTACCCCCGTACTCGGGGTTATCACCCACAATACCCCGGTTATCACCTACTGTACCCCGGTTATCACCCACTGTACCCCCGTACTCGGGATTATCACCCACTGTATCCCCCTAATTCCGGTTATCACCCACTGTACCCCCGTACTCGGGATTATCACCCACTGTACCCCCCCGTACTCGGGATTATCACCCACTGTACCCACTGTACCCCCGTACTCGGGATTATCACCCACTGTATCCCCCTAATTCCGGTTATCACCCACTGTACCCCCGTACTCGGGATTATCACCCACTGTACCCCCCTAGTTCCGGTTATCACCCACCGTACCCCCGTACTCGGGGCTGGCACTCACTGTACCCAGTGCTGGCTCACCCGCGACCCCGCCGCATGTCGCTGTCCCCCTCCCTGACCTGCCGCGGGGACAGCGGCACCGCTCCGACCCCAGCCCGGCTGAGACCGGCGGGTGACACAGGGACAAGCTCACCCCTGCTCCAAAACACCGACACCACGAAGCGCCAGCTCTCCCCAAAACTTAACCGAGCCCTTATCTCGCCAACTGCGAGGACGGCGGGGATCCCCCCAAACCTCCCCGCCAGGACCAAGCTCCGGCTGCCCCGGGAGAAACCTCCAAGCTCCGGCACAGCTCCGGGAGAGCGGGCAAAGTTGCGCTGGGGTTGGGGTCAGGGGGTCAGGTACCTTCCAGCCGGCGGAGCTGTTGCTGTCTCCTTTATCCTTAAAGTAGGGGACGTATCGCACCATCCAGTCGTAGATCTGCGAGAGGGTGAGGCGCTTCTCCGGCGAGCTCTCGATGGCTTTGGTGATGAGGTCGGCGTAGGAGAGGTTGCCCCAGGCGTTGCGCCGGGAGGTCTTGGCCTTGCGGAGCTGCCCCACATCCGCGCCGTGGGGCGGCGGGGGAGCGGCGGCCACTCTGCGCTCCACCGGGGCCGCCGCGTTCTCGGCTCCGTCCCCGCCGGCCGCCAGCGCCGGGGTTCCCCCCGCGCCCCCATCTTCCTCCTCCAAGTCGGGGTGGGGGAGAGGCCAAGTGCAGGAGCGGGGACGGCTCTGCGGCTCGAAATCCGGGTCGATCTCCACCTGATGCGCCTGGAGCTTTTCTTCCATGGTCGCCTCCCCGCTGCCACCCCACAGCTCCCCCCGGAGTTACGGGCGGTTTCCACCCAAAAAAAAAAAAAAAAAAACCCAAACACACAACAAAAAACCCAAAATCTCGAGAGGGAGAGGAGTGCGAAGGCGGGCTCCCTGCCCGGCTGGAGAGGAGAAGGGAAGGAGGAGGCGCTGGGTGCGCGGGTCCTGGCGGGGGGAGCCCCGAGTCCAGGGGAGCCCCGGCTCCGGCGGCTCTAGGAGGCGGCTGTGCCCGGTGCCGCGCCGGGAGCGCCGAGCCGGGGGACACGCTGCATGGTCCTCGGCCGCCTCTCCAGTCCGGGCCGAAGCTGGGGAGTGTTTTTTGGTTCGGATTTGGTTTTGGTTTGGTTTTTACCAGCCGCGGAGCTCCGGAGCGGTTCCCGGCTCAGTAGCCAGCGGGGCGGCTGCGGGCGGGCAGGGCGCGGGGGCGGCCGCATCCATCGGGCTGGCGGCGCGGTCAGGCAGCAACAGATGAACCGGAGCGAGCGGCGGCGGGCGGCATCCTCGGCCGGAGACCGGCGGGCTCCGGGGCCGGCTGGCGGGGCAGCTAAGCGGGGAGAAGCGGGACGGAGATAGTGGGGAGCCCTCGTTGCGGCGGGCGCAGTCTCCCGCGGGCGGCCCGGCGCTAGGTCCGGCGGCGCGGCGGAGCCATGCTGGCGGGCGGCACGCACCTGACAGCGCCGGCGAGGGCGGCGGCGGGCGGCTCCCGCCCCTACGCCCCCCCGCTCCGCTTCAGCGGCCGCGCACCTGCCCGCCGCCGCCGCCGCCGCCGCGCTGCCGCCACGGCGCGGGCGGGCCACATGCTGGGGCGGCCGCGGCTCGCTCGCTCGTTCTCTCCTTCGCTCGCTCGCTCGCTCCCTCCTTCCCTCCCTCCGCCGTGCCCGTTCCCGAATGCGGGCGCCGCCGTGACACAGGGGGAGGGCCCGGAGGGGCGGGGGAAGGGCGGGGGAGGGGAGTGCCCCGGCGGCTGGCGGGGCAGCGGCGGGGCGGGACGGAGCGGAGCGGAGAGCCCCGGCGGAGAGCCCCGGCACCGCGCTGCCCCCGCCCGGCCCGGGCCGCGGCCCCCGCCCGGCCCCGCCGCGGCCCCACGTGCGCCCCGGGCGCCCCCCATTGTTGCCCCGGGCCGCCGCCGCCGCCTCATTGGCTGGATGGGCACGGCGGCCGCGCCCCCCCGCCCATTGATTGGATGGGCGCTGGCGGGACGCTCCGCGCGCGGGGGGGATGAATGGGGGAGCGGCCCCGCCCCTCGGGTGACGTCACGGGCGCCGGCTGCATCCGCGCGTCACCCCGGGCAACGCGGCCGCGCGGCGGGACACGCCCCTTTACTACGGGACACGCCCCCGACGCCTCGGCCACGCCCCCGCAGCGCGGTCGGGGAGACCCCGAGTGGGCCCCGCCCACCACGGCGCAGCCCCGCCCCTCGGGGGGACACGCCCCCGCCTACGTTGGGGGAGACCCCATCCCGACCCCGACCCCAATCCCGACCCCAATCCCGACCCCGATCCCGACCCCGATCCCGACCCCAATCCCGATCCCACTCCCGATCCCAGTCCCGATCCCGACCCCGATCCCAGTCCCGATCCCAATCCCGACCCTGATCCCCATCCTGATCCCGACCCTGATCCCAATCCCGACCCCGATCCCAATCCCGACCCCGATCCCAATCCCGGTCCCAGTCTCCTCGGGCCTGTCCTGCCCGCAGCTCGTGGCCCATCAGCCGGTGCCCTCCCGGTGCTGTCCCCACCGGCACGCGGTGACCCCGGGACCGGACCCCCCTGGCCCGGCACGGCAGCAGCACAG
>CM019924.1:2035746-2058355 GCA_009764595.1 Geothlypis trichas | reverse complement strand
GAACATGGCCAGGGCAGGGTGAGATCACACCTCAGCCATGGGGGATGCTGGGGAGGAGACCCCGGCAGGGCAGCCCAATGCCCACCTTCCTGCAGGACAGGGTGGGAGCCACTGCCCTGGGCTGGGCCAGCTCTGACCCCACAGCTCTGCCCTGGGCTGGTGCCTGCACATGGGCAGCTCCTGCAGCTGGGCAGGGTTTGGAGCTGGGCTGGTCCTGGAGTTGGGCAGGTTCTGGAGCTGGACAGGTTCTGGAGCTGGGCAGGTTCTGGAGTTGGGCAGGTTCTGGAGATGGGCAGGTTCTGGAGCTGGACAGGTTCTGGAGTTGGACAGGGTCTGGAGTTGGACAGGGTCTGGAGTTGGGCAGGGTCTGGAGTTGGACAGATTCTGGAGCTGGACAGGGTCTGGAGATGGGCAGGGTCTGGATGGAGCTCTGAAAGCTTTGGATGGAGCTGGGCAGGTCCTGGAGCTGGGAATGTTTTGGAGCTGGACAGGTTCTAGAGCTGGGCAGACTGTGGATGGAGCTTTGAAGGCTCTGATGCTGGGCTGGTTCTGGAGCTGGGCAGGTTCTGCAGTTGGACAGACTCTGGATGGAGCTGTGAAGGCTCTGGATAGAGCCACGAAGATTCTGGAGTTGGGCAGGTCCTCAAAATAGGAATATTTTGGAGCTGGGCAGGTTCTCGATGGGTTTGTGAAGGTTCTGGAGCTGTGAAAGTTCTGGAGCTAGACAAGCTCTGGATGGAGACAGGCAGGCTCTGGATGGAGCTGTGAACGCTCTGGAGCTGGGCAGATCCTGGAGCTGTGAAGGCTCTGGAGCTCAGCAGGCTCTGGATGGAGCTGTGAAGGCTCTGGAGCTCAGCAGGCTCTGGATGGAGCTGAGAAGGCTCTGGATGGAGCTGGGCAGGCTCTGGAGCTGAGCAGGCTCTGGATGGAGCTGTGAAGGCTCTGGATGGAGCTGGGCAGGCTCTGGAGCTGAGCAGGCTCTGGATGGAGCTGTGAAGGCTCTGGATGGAGCTGGGCAGGCTCTGGAGCTCAGCAGGCTCTGGATGGAGCTGGGCAGGCACTGGAGCTCAGCAGGCTCTGGATGGAGCTGGGCAGGCTCTGGATGGAGCTGGGCAGGCTCTGGAGCTCAGCAGGCTCTGGATGGAGCTGGGCAGGTTCTGGAGCTCAGCAGGCTCTGGATGGAGCTGTGAAGGCTCTGGATGGAGCTCAGCAGGCTCTGGATGGAGCTGGGCAGGCTCTGGATGGAGCTGGGCAGGCTCTGGATGGAGCTGGGCAGGCTCTGGAGCTCAGCAGGCTCTGGATGGAGCTGGGCAGGTTCTGGAGCTCAGCAGGCTCTGGCTGGAGCTGTGAAGGCTCTGGAGCTCAGCAGGCTCTGAGGTGGAGCTCTCTCCACCCTCCTGCTGGAGCCCATCCTGGCCCGGGGCTCCCTCCCCTCCAGAGCTCCCCCCCAGTGCCTTGATGATGGGGTAGCCATTCAAATCATTTTAATGAGCTCGGTGGCTGCTGTGAGGCACCAGTAACTATGGCAACTTCATTGAGAGGTGCCTGCGGTGCCTGTCAGGATTTGTGTTCCGGGAGCTGATTGGAGCAGCCCGGCAGAGGTGGGGGTCCTGTGGGAATTGGGGGGGCTCCTTTCAAGTGCAGGCAGGTGGGACTCTGAGAGGGGCAGGGGTGCAGGGCAGACACATCCCCGTTGCTCCAGGACACCCTGCCCACAGTGCCAGCACACCCAGGGTCCCCACGCCATGGCAGAGCCTCCCTCTGCTGTCCCAGGGTCACCTGGGGTCTGTGCTGGGGAAGGTGAAACAGGAAAGCCTCATAAATATGATTGCCTGGCAAAAGATTTTGAGAATATGGAAACTCTAAGCCAGATTGAAATGAAAGCAAGCTTTGAGATCCCTCAGTTACTGAACAACTGGAAAACAATGGCATGGCCAGCTGAAGGTGATCCCCTTTGGATCAAACAATTCCCTCTGCTTGCAGACAGGCCCAAGGCTCAGAGCAGACCCTGCTGGCTTGGCAGAAGGGGCCCAAAGAGGAGTTTGTAGGGTTTAAAATGTAACCCAGTGTGGGAATGTAATGATTCTTATAGGCTGTATGGAAATGCTGTAGGATTTGTATCTTGTACTAGATTGGTCAGTGAGAATCAGAATATTCAGCACAGAAGATGTATGGTATTGTAATGGGAACTTCCCAGGTTTTTTGGGTCTCTTTGGGGCTCCTCTCTGGGCCCTGCTCTGAGCTGTGTTTGGCAGCTCCCAGCAGGGCCCTGCACCCAGGCCCTTTGCAATAACCCACAAGTTCCCAGCCCTGGCTGCAGAGATCTCTGCTCTCTGTCCATCCCCACCATCCCACCCCATCTCTCCTACAGGTCTGCAGTCCCAGCACAGAGCTCAGCCCTTCTGGCAGCCAGGGGAGCCAGGCTGTCCCTGCTGGCTGCTGGGGGAGCTTTCCTGGCCTGGCAGCAGGGTCCAGCCCATGCCCCTGTGCTGCTCAGCCTTTGCCACCCCAGCCCTGCTGCTCTGCTCACACCTGGGGCACCCCCAGCACTTCAGGGTTTGTGTTTGCTTTGTGCTGCCCCAGGGAGAGCAGAGCAGCATTTCCTCAGTAAAACACTGCCACCCCACTCTGGGCTGGGTTCCTCAGCGGGGGAATAATTCTTACATTGCAGTGCCAGTGGCAACCCTGTCCAGCTGCCACAAACCTCTGCAGCGCCATCATTTACACCAGTGACATAAACAGGGTGTGGGTGGCATCACTGCACCCAGGTCAGACTGGGGGTTCCCCCCTTCATGGTTTTGCCTGAACCCACCTGGAATTCTCCTGGAATCCTCCCCCAGTGCAGCTCTGGGGAGCCTTTGATCCCAAATCCTCTGCTCTGGAGCCAGGCTGGGAGAGCTGGGGGTGCTCCCCTGGAGAGGAGAAGGCTGCAGGGAGAGCTGAGAGCCCTTGCAGGGCCTGAAGGGGCTCCAAGAGAGCTGCAGAGGGACTGGGGCCAAGGATGGAGGGACAGGAGGCAGGGAATGGCTGCCAGTGGCAGAGGGCAGGGCTGGATGGGATCTTGGCAATTGGGAATTGTTCCCTGGCAGGGTGGGCAGGGGCTGGGCTGGAATTGCCAGAGCAGCTGTGGCTGCCCCTGGAGCCCTGGCAGTGCCCACGGCCAGGCTGGACATTGGGGCTGGCAGCACCTGGCACAGTGGGAAGTGTCCCTGCCATGGCAGGGGTGGCACTGGGTGGGATTTCAGGTCTCTTCCATCCCAACCCATTCTGGGATTCCATGATTCTCTGAAACCAGAACTTTCCTATAAACTCCACTTTCACTCCCTCATCACATTCCTGCTGGGAATGGAGTTGGTGAAGTTATTCCAGACTCATTTGTGGATCTTGGAGCAGGGTCTGGTCCCTGCTGGATCCCTCTGTGAGGTGAGGGATGTTTTTAAGGCACCTCCTGGACTGCACCAGCAATAAATCCATATTTAAAGGCAGAGTAGCTGGCACCTGTTTTTTGGGGAAATGGGAATGAGCAGAGAGCTCAGGCTGGCTGGGAAGGTGGGAATTTCAAGGGTCACAGGTTGCAGCAGAGAAACCCCCCAAGGGCCACCCTACCATGAAGTTTACTCAGCCTCAGACTTGCAGAAGTAAACAAAAAGAGAAATGTTCTAAACTTATCTCTGAATCTGAAAAAGAAAAGTTTCCCACTCAGGTGCTGTTCCTGATTTTGTCTCCTTGCCCAGAGTAATTAATCCAGCAGGATCACAGTTACTGGGAATGCAGCACAGGAGACACACAGAGACAAGAAGTCAAAGTAATTTCTGGATGAATTGTGGGTTTTTCCACTGAAAAATGCTGATTTTTCCAAAACTGACACTTCTTTTAAGAGGAGGTCGGTTTTGATTAATTTATTGAGTCAGAAAAGAATTTGGAATGGGTTCTGAATTTGTCAAAATGAAGTGTTTTGACATTCTCAAAGAAGGAGAAAAAAAAAAACCAATCTATTTTCCAGTTCAGATGACCTCTTGTTTTGAAATTTAAGGTAATTATAATTAAACATTTCAGAGAGATAAATACTTTGAAACAAGCCTTGGGAGGGAGGCTGAGCTGCTGAAGATGCTGATTTTCCAGAACAGGCTGTGGTGGAATCCTTGGAGCAGGCTGAGGCATCAGCAATTCTCCTCACCTGGGCTCAGGTGTCACACAGCTGGAGCCACCACAGAGCTTCTCCTCCTCCCAGCATCCAGCAGATGGACCACAGGGCTTGTGCCAGGCTGAGTGCAGCTCACAGCCACGGGTAAGCAGCTCTGATGGTGCATTGGCACACAGAACTCCCAAAAATTGGCTTTTCAGGGATCCTGCCCTCCCCATCCTTGGCAGAAGGGGAGGAGACCCCTCCCCACCACACCCAAAGAGCCACCAGGGGTGCACAGGGCAGGGATTTGGAGAGGTGAAGCCTCGACACTGCAGATCACACACACACACACAAAAAGTGATTTGAAGATCAAAATCCCAAAATATTATCATAGAATCCCGGAAGGTTTGGGTTGGAAAGGGACCTTAAAGCCCATCTTGCTCCTGCCATAGCAGGGACAGCTCCCACTGCCCCAGGTGCTCCAGCCTGGCCTTGGGCACTGCCAGGGCTCCAGGGGCAGCCACAGCTGCTCTGGGCACCCTGGCACAGCCCAAACCTCTCTAACCAGGCCTTGCCAGGCTACAAACCCCCTGTGGCAAATGGCACTGGGGGCACCTGCAACCAGCCAGGCAATCATTCTTTCCTTTCCTTTCTCCATTTGCTGCAATGGCTTTTGGTGCTGGTTTCCATGCTGGATTGAGGAATGTGAATGCCAGAGTGGTTTGGGTGGGAAGGGATCTTCAATGGCAGCTGATTGCAGCCCAGGGCCACCTGCCACTGTGCCAGGTGCTGCCAGCCGCAATGTCCAGCCTGGCCTTGGGCACTGCCAGGGCTCCAGGGGCAGCCACAGCTGCTCTGGCAATTCCAGCCCAGCCCCTCCCAGGGAACAATTCCCAATATCCCACCCAAATATCTCTGTTTCCAATTTGAAGCCATTCCCTGCCTCCTGTCCCTCCATCCTTGTCCCCAGTCCCTCTCCAGGAGGGTGGGCAGGGGCTGAGCTGGAATTGCCAGAGCAGCTGTGGCTGCCCCTGGAGCCCTGGCAGTGCCCAAGGCCAGGCTGGCACACCCTGGCATGATGGGAGGTGTCCCTGAGGGATTTATGGTCCCTTCCAACTCTGTAGGACACCCAGGTGTGCTGGGTGCTGCTGTGACCCTCCTGTACCCCTCAACTTCCAGAGGTGACCCCAGGAGCCTCCTGGCACTCTGTGGGGTCCCCATGCAGGGAATTGGGCTCACAGAGCTGCACAAGCCCCAGTCTAGATGAAGGATGGGCTTTGGGGTTTTCTGTTCCTCAATGGGCTTTGAGGGATTTGTGCTCGTCCACAGGTTTTGGGATGTTCATGTCCATCTATGAGCTTTGAGGAGTTCCTGTTCCTCGGTGGGCTTTGAGGGATTTGTGCTCTTCCACAAATTTTGAGGTATTTCTGTCCTTCAATGAGCTTTGAGGGATTTATGCTCTTCCATGACTTTTGGGGTGGTTTTGTTCCTCAATGGATTTTGTGGTGTTTCTGTACATCAATGGGCTCTGAGGGATTTATGCTTTTGCATGGATTTTGGGGTTTTTGTGGTCATTGATGGGCTTGGAGGGATTGATGCTCTTCCATAGGTTTTGGGGTTTTTCTGTTCTTCAATGGGCTCTGAGGGATTTCTGTTCTTCCATGGATTTTCTGGTGTTTCTGCTCCTTGATGAGCTTTGAGGGATTTAATCTCTTCCATGGGTTTTGGGGTATTTCTGCTCTTCCATGGGCTTTGAGGGGTTTCTGCTCTTCCATGGATTTTGTGGTGTTTCTGCTCCTCGCTGGGCTTTGAGGGATTTAATCTCTTCCTCAAGTTCTGGGGTGTTTCTGCTCCTTGATGAACTTTGAGGGATTAAACATCTTCCATGGGTTTTGGGGTATTTCTGCTCTTTCATAGGCTCTGAGGGATTTATGATCTTCCATGGATTTTGAGGTTTTTTGCTCCTTGATGGGTTTTGAGGGATTTCTGCTCCTCCATGGATTCTGGGCTGAAATTCCTGCTGCTCGATGGACTCTGAGGGATTTATGCTCTTCCATGGGTTTTGGGGTGTTCCTCTGAGGGATTTCTGCTCTTCCATGGATTCTGGGGTGGAATTCCTGCTCCTCGTGGCTCTGAGGTCCCTGTGTTTGCAGCCCCTGCCCCACGGTGGCTCCTGGCTGAGCTCCAGGCAGGGATCCCTGCGGCTCCTGGAGCACGCAGCAGGAGCAGGAGGGCTGTAATTACAGAGATAACTCACACCGTGGCACCCAACAATGAGACATGAAAATGCTACATAAACCCGTCGATCTGCTGATCTCGATTTATCTCTCTGCCTCTCCATTTATTTCTTCCTCCACCCTCTCACCCAGGACTGAGCAGGAGCTGGAAATGCCAGCTGCTGGAAATGCAATGTTTGGATTCAACAGCATCTCCCAAAATATCTCTGTGACCACTCCATTTTTTTTACTTTTGGCTGCGAATTATGATAATGATGATTTTTACTTATATTAAAAACATGCACTAACTCAACAGGGCCAAAAAAAAAAAAACAAAGGGGCCAGCAAATATAGATATAATCTGTATATATATATATATATATATATGATATAATCTCTGTGTATATATATATATATATATATATATATATATATATATATGATATATTTGTATATATATTTTATATACAATATATAAAATATATAATCTATAAATATATATAAATATGTGTATAGAAATCTATATAAAATATATATGGAAATATATAAAATATATACCATATAATAAGTGGTGTATATATTTATAGATTATATATAAATAAATATATATACAATATATATTTATGTATATAAAATAGATATAAAATAATATTATATAAATAATATAATAATAATAAAGATATAAAAGATACAATATAATATATACAAAAATATATTACATGCATTGTATATACATATATGTGTGTATATGTATGTATATAATATGTGTATATTTTTTACATCTTTATATTTTATATATAAAATATAGCAATTTAGAAAATAAATATATAAATTAATATATAAAAATAATTTTTTAAAATAAATAAATATATCTATCTATATATGCATATACATATATAAATAAATCTATGTATATTTGGTGGTGTTTTATATATAATATATAAAACCTCCCCAAATATACATCTATTACTTCTGGATTTTTTTTTTTTAATTAAGCAGGCCTTAAAGCAGTATCAAGCAGGGTGGGTTTTCCATCTTCTCCTTTTAGCAAAGCCATCAGCGCCAAATTTCTCCCCTAATTATAACAATGCTCCCGCTAATGAAAGAATTCATTTGCCTTCCCTAATCAGCTGGCTGGCGTCAGGAGCCGCAGCTGAGCCGGGGAGGAGGGGCCGCCAGGCAGCTCTGGAGGAGGCACCTCGCAGTTTCCAAGGCACCCCCGAAACTGGAGGAGGTGGAAATTGGTGGAAATTGGTGGAAATTGGTGGAAATGGGTGGAAATGGGTGGAAATTCCCCTGCTCCCGGGAAATCCGCCTCTGGAGATTTCCCTGCTTCTGCCTCCACGAGTTGGAGCTGAGAGCCAGGGGTGCAGAGGGGAAACTGCTGATGGGAAGAGATGGCAAAGGGCATTGGGTTGATTCTGTTTTGGTTTTTTTTTTCATGAGGAAAATGAAAAAAAATAAAATAAAAATAGAGATGATGAGCCTAAAATGTGATTCTGCCAGTTCCAGGAATGTTGCAGGCAGCAGAATGCAGGGAAGCCCAAGGAAATTGGGGGATTTCTGCTCCCTGGGCAGTGCTACACAAGCCCCAGTCTGGCTCAGGGATGGGCTTTGGGGTTTTCTGCTCCTCTATGGGTTTTGAGGGATTTGTAGTCATCCATGGATTTTGGGGATTTCTACTTCTTGATGGCTTTTGAGGGATTTGTGCTTATCCACAAGTTTTGGGGTGTTTCTGCTCCTTCATAGATTTTGAGGGATTGATCCTCTTCCACAGGTTTTGCAGTGTTTCTCCTCCTTCGTAGACTTTTAGGGATTTATGTTCTTCCATGGATTTTGGGGAGTTTCCACTCTTCAATGGGTTTTAAGGGATTTATGCTCCTCAGTGGGTTTTGGGCTCTTTCTGTTCCCTGATGGGCTTTGAAGTATTGATGGGCTTTGAAGGCTCTTCCATGAGTTTGGGGTGCTCCTCAGTGAGATTTGAGGGATCTGGTTTTGCAGCCCCTGCCCCACACTGGCTCCTCAATGAGTTTTGGGGTATTTCTTTTTGCTCCTCAGAAGGCTCTGGGGTTTTTGAGCTCCTCAGGGGGCTCTGGGGTTTTTGAGCTCCTCAGGGGGCTCTGGGGTTTTTGAGCTCCTCAGGGGGCTCTGGGGTGTTTCTTTGTGCCTCTTGAGGGGTTCTGGGACACCTCAAACTGGGGCCAAGCCTCTCACTCTCACTCTGCCTTTAGACAAGGGGCATTGGGGCTTTGGGGGTGTGTGTGGGACTGGGGTGTCCCCCCTTAACCCACCAGCCCTGTCACTGTGGCACTCAGGTTCTGGAGACTCCTTATCCAGCTTCATCCAGGGGATGTGTGGGGCAGGTGAGCCCCAAACCAGTGTTCAGAAGTAGTGATGGTGACCACACCACTCCTTCCAGAGTTTTCAGGATCCCTGGGTGCCAATCTGCCTGAAGGAGCTGAGCAGGGATCCCCTGAAGGTGTAAAACAGACTGTGGACGTGAGGAATATCTCATGGTTGACTCCTTCCATCAGTGACTGGTGACAAAGCCCTCAGGATGTGATGGAAGCTGTCTCAGGGACATGTCCAGAGGTCCAGGTGAGGGAATTTTCCCCGCAGCCCTGCTTGGACCCACTTTGTGCTGCCAAATAAGTCACTCCTGCCCTGTGGGCTCCTGTAATGATGATCAGTGCAGTACAAGCCATGAGGATATCTCACATTTATAAATATTTCTGCTCTCTGATGGACACCCTGGGGATACACCACTGCTGTCACCCGGCTGGGGACAGACATTCCTGTCACCCTGCACTCCCAGGAACACCCTGGGGACAGCCTTGCACTCACAGGGACACTCCCAGGGACATCCTGGGGACAGCCTTGCACTCCTGGCTGGAGACACTGCTCTCTTGTCACCCCTGCACGCCCAGGGACACCCTGGGGACACAGCACTGCTGTCACACACACACTCACAGGGACACCCTGGTGATATTTCTGCCCTCACAGGGACACCCTGTCCTGGCTAGGGACAGCAGCACTGCTGTCACACCTTCACTCAGAAGGACATGCTGGGGACACACATTCCTGTCACCCCTGCATTCCCAGGGACACACATTCCTGTCACCCCTGCATTCCCAGGGACACACATTCCTGTCACCCCGTCAGTCCCGGGGACATCCTGAGGACAGTCTTGCACTCACAGAGACACCCTGTCCTGGCTGGGGACACACATTGCTGTCACCCCTGCGCTCCCAGAGACACTCTGGGGACAGTCTTGCACTCACAGGGACACCCTGTCCTAGCTGGGGACAGCAGCACTACTGTCGCAACTGCGCTCACAAGGACATGCTGGGGACACATTCCTGTCACCCTGCACTCCTGGGGACACCCTGGGGACACAGCACTGCTGTCACACACATGCTCACAGGGACACCCTGGTGACACTTCTGTACTCACAGAGACACCCTGGCTGGGGACACACATTCCTGTCACCCTGCACTCCTGGGGACTCCCTGGGAACACACATTCCTGTCACCCCAGCACTCCTGAGGACACCCTGAGGACACACATTCCTGTCACCCTGCACTCCCGGGGACACCCTGGGGACATACATTCCTGTGACCCACCACTCCTGAGGACACTCTGAGGACACATATTCCTGTCACCCTGCACTCCTGGGGACACCGGGGCTGGGCACCCATCACTGCCAGGCCCCACAGCTGCTGTCCCGTGTCCCTCAGGCTGCACTGGCGGAGCGGGGCCAGGGACACTCACCCAGGACAGGGGATGCTTGCATGAGACTGAGGATGCTCTCACAGGCCCGGGGGAATGTCACCCCAGAGCCGGGAATGTTTACATGGGACAGGGGATGCTCCCCAGGGCCCGGGGCTGTGTGACAGTGCCAGTGGCAGAGCAGGGCTGGGGATGCTCTCACAGGCCTGGGGTGCTTGCACAGGACCTGGGATGCTCTCACAGGGCCAGGGATGCTCTCATGGGGCCGGGGATGCTCTCACAGAGCCAGGGATGCTCTCATGGGGCCAGGGATGCTCTCATGGGGCCGGGGATGCTCTCACAGAGCCGGGGATGCTCTCACGGGGCCGGGGATGCTCTCACAGAGCCAGGGATGCTCTCACAGAGCCAGGGATGCTCTCACAGAGCCGGGGATGCTCTCACAGGGCCAGGGATGCTCTCACAGAACCAGGGATGCTCTCACAGAGCCAGGGATGCTCTCATGGGGCCGGGGATGCTCTCACAGAGCCGGGGATGCTCTCACAGAGCCAGGGATGCTCTCATGGGGCCGGGGATGCTCTCATGGGGCCGGGGATGCTCTCACAGAGCCAGGGATGCTCTCATGGGGCCGGGGATGCTCTCATGGGGCCAGGGATGCTCTCATGGGGCCGGGGATGCTCTCATGGGGCCGGGGATGCTCTCACAGAGCCGGGGATTCTCTCACAGAGCCAGGGATGCTCTCATGCAGCCGGAAATGCCCGCCCAGGCTCTGTGGCAGTGCCCGCGGCTCTGCTCTGCCCCCCATGCTGCCCACACTGGTGCCAACACACGGTGCATTCATGCAAAATCTCCTTCTCACTCTGGGTAATGACATTGGCGGTGGCAGCTCCATCTCCTCCCAAGCACCCCTGTCATTTGCCTTCCCTTTATCGACAGCCTTTAATGGGATCAGGCTTTTGCCAGAAGAGAGGAGCCAATGTGTTCTCAGCGGCTGTCAAAGGCACTCGGGCTGCATAAAGAGCCTCCCATGTGGTCTCACAGCTAAAATATATATACAGGCACCAGACAAAACTGTCACCAGCATGCCAGAGCCATCATTAGCACTTGATCTTCCCAGCACAGAGGACATGCCTCAGCTAGTTATTTTCATCCCAAATCCTTTTTTTGTTGTCGTTGCTCCCATTTTATTTTGGGAACTGGGCTGGGGAAGAGGACTTTGTTTTCCCTATGCCTCGTGGAGGAGACAGCACAGGCCTGGAGGGCACATTATGTTCTCAGTAGGAGCTGTGGCATCTCTGGGAGAGGTTTTGGAAAGCATCAGGCAGCTCCCAATGTCCTGTCCCCCCTTCCACCCTGGGGTGAGCTTTGGGTGAGGCTGAGCCAGCAGGGAAGGGAAGGGAAGGGAAGGGAAGGGAAGGGAAGGGAAGGGAAGGGAAGGGAAAACCCATGGAGCATCAAAAGTGAGCAATAATGTGAGCAAGGCAAGGAGCTGACTGCTCCAATTTTGCAGATTTCTCCAATTTCTCTGATTTCTCCGATTGCTCCAATTTCTCTGATTTCTGATTTCTCAGTGGAAGGTGTCCCTGCTCACAGCAGGGGTGGAACCAGATGAGCTTTAAGGTCCTCCCCACCCCAAACCAGTCTGGGATTCTATTAAATATTCCAGTAAATTTCAGGCAAGATCCCATTCATCAGTTTCTCCATGCAGACAGGTTTTGGAGGAGCAATTCCCTGTGCTTACAACCACAGTCTTGGTCTTCCTTCATTGATGCTCCCCTCTGCCTGAGCAAATGTCCTGCCAAGCATCTTTGAGCACAGAAAAAGAGCCCCCAGTACCACCAGGAAATTCTCGTTAAGAGCCAGAAGAGTCCTTGATAGGCCCAGCATCCTCTGGCTGCCCAGCTCTGCGAGCATTAATCAGATAAATCAAATTATTTTTGCTTGGCCTTGATAATCTGAGAGGTCTTTTCCCACCTTAATGACTCAATGATTGCAGCAGCTTCCCTGCCTCTGGCACAGTGTCTTGGTTTGGAAAGCCAGGTATCTGCTGAGGAAGGCAGGAGCCTCCCCTGAAATGGAGAATGTAAACCCTCCCCACCCCTCTGAATTGCTAAAATTTTTTAATTAAGGGGCTCTCAGGAAAAAATATGGGAGCAGGAAATAACAGTTCTTTAATAGGGAAGAAAATAAAAGGATAAAATGAACAATGCAGTGAACTAAACCAACCCTGCTAGAGTCAGAACCCAAGCTGACACCCTGTGGGTCAGGCTGGTGGCAGCAGTCCCATTGGAATTGTGGCTCAGCCCTCCTGCAGGGTCAGGGCTGGTTCTGCTGGAGCAGGGATCCTGGAGAAAGGTGCAGTCTCTGCCTCTGCAGATGCAGGGCAAGAGGCAGCTGCTGTTCCTCTGGGCAATGCAGTGCAGAAGCCGTGCTGGTGTTGCAGAATCTCCAGATTCTATCCGGGTAGGAATGCTTGGCTCCTCCCTCTGGGCTCCCATCTCCCAATGGGATGCTGTAGTTCTTATCAGCCCTGCAGGGACATTCCAGAGCTGTTATCAGCAGGTGTCCCCTCCTGAGGGAGGAGTGATTGTGGTCACTCAGAGAGAGAGATAAGGCAAACTGCCCACTTGACAAAGATAATCTGCCATACAGATGGTAATGGAAAACATCTTGCATTGCAATCTGGAACACCCAGGGCTGAGGGTGCTCAGGAGTGTTCAGGGATGCTGAGCCCAGAGCAGGGCTCGTGCTGCTCACCCAGCACCAGGCACAGCACCCCTGGAGCTGGATGTGGGCACTGGATCCTCTGCCACCCCCGGGAGCTGCCACAGGAGCCACCTGCAGCCTCCTGCCAGCCAGGGTGGGATCAGAGCAGTGATGAATTCATTGTGCAGTTTCCCAGACAGAAAGAGAGGCTAAATTCATCTCCTGAATTATTCACAGGGAATTGGTGCTGTGTTCTAGCAGACACACATCCAGCAGCTCCATAATGGGGAAATTCAGTATATATCATAGCAGTTAGACACGTATCCATTACACACAGCAGTTGTTAATCTCCAGTGAATGTATTTAATAATAGCTATTTATGTACCATACATTAACTACCCCTTTTAAGCTGAAACTGAATGCATATTTGAGACCCTTAATTCAAAGCACTACTTAAAGCTGAGGCTCTGAGTCAGGATAATAAGGATTTCACAGGGGGGGTGTTTAAGTACTTCAGAATAAAGAAAACCTTAAAAAAAAAAAAAGAAAAAGAAAAAAAAAAAGAAAACAACCTCAAAATATCTGAAGAGGTTTCTTGCACTTGAAATCCCTCCTGGGTGCAGAGGGGCACCATGGGCAGAGGAAATTGTGCAGCAAGAGAGATTCCTGGGTGCCCTGAAGGCACTGGAGCCCCCAGGAGAGCAGAATTCCATGGGCAATGTGGGAAGGATGCCCTGGGAATGTCCTGTGGGCAGCACTGGGGCAGGGAGGGGAAGGACAGCAGCACCTCCAGCCTTGCAGCCAAACCCACCACAAGGGAAAGAAGGAAACACCAGAATTCAGGATGAATTCTTCAGGGTGAATTCTTCAGGATTAGTTCTTCAGGATTAATTCTTCAGGGTGAATTCTTCAGGATTAATTCTTCACAATGAATTCTTCTGGATGCTGCTGGAGTCCTTCCAAACCCTGGGAGTGCCCAGGGCACTGATTGGGACACCCTGAACTCACCAGCCTGGGCCAGGGCTGCTGCTGGGCTGGGACATCCTCACAGCTCCAAAAAATGACCCCCAAGGTGTTTATTTGTGCCAGCTCCTCCATCCCGGGTAAAACACAACCCCCAGAGCAGACAGAGGTGCAGCAGGAGGTGGGAAAGGATCAAAGTGGGAGCCAGTGCTGGCTCAGAGGTTGTGGGGGCACCCTGGTGCCTTCCTCCCTGAACACCCCCCACAGCCTCCCCCTCCTCTCCTTTTCCTGCCTCCCCAGCCTCACCAGCTTTTCCCCATTTTGCTGGAAATAAGTTTTCCTGTGGGCAGTGGAGCCATGGCCTCTGTTCTTCCATGGGTTCATGGAGAGGGAGAAACCATCAGAGCATCCTGAGGGTTGGAAAGTCCTCACTGTGTGGGGATCCAGTGGCATCATAGCCTCTGCTTAGGATCCCATTGCTACAGCCTGGAGATGAGAAGGCTGCAGGGAGAGCTGAGAGCCCTTGCAGGGCCTGAAGGGGCTCCAGGAGAGCTGCAGAGGGACTGGGGCCAAGGATAGAGGGACAGGAGGCAGGGAATGGCTGCCAGTGGCAGAGGGCAGGGCTGGATGGGATCTTGGCAATTGGGAATTGTTCCCTGGCAGGGTGGGCAGGGGCTGGGCTGGAATTGCCAGAGCAGCTGTGGCTGCCCCTGGAGCCCTGGCAGTGCCCAAGGCCAGGCTGGACATTGGGGCTGGCAGCACCTGGCACAGTGGGAGGTGGCCCTGCCATGGCAGGGGTGGCACTGGAGGGGATTTCATTTCCCTTCCAGCCCAAACCATTCTGAGATGCTTTAGTTGAGGTGTTGGGGCTGGGTTGGACTCAATGATCTTGAAGGTCTCTTCCAACCCTGTCACTCTATGAATTCTGGGAATTCTGGCATTCCAACATTCCATTTTTCATTTTGTGAGGGCATTGCCTTGAATTTCCTTTCCCATTTTATTGCACCTCAGAGTCTCCAAGCATTCCCATGAATTCTGAACCCCAAACCCCTGAGTTCCACACCACCAGCTTCTCTCCTCCCAGAGCAACATCAGGCTGTGAGTCAGAGCAGGGACAGCACAGTGCCCCTCTCCTGATGAGCAGGGACAGGACAGTGCCCCTCTCCAGATGAGCAGGGACAGGACAGTGCCCCTCTCCTGATGAGCAGGGACAGGACAGTGCCCCTCTCCTGATGAGCAGGGACAGCACAGTGCCCCTCTCCTGATGTCCCACCACCACTCCTGACCCAGAGGTGCCTCAGAATCCAACATCCCTTGGTGAATTCTACTCTCATGAACATTCCTGTGGGGTTGGACATTTCCACCATGGACCAGGTGTGGTGTCACCTCCTGCTGCCATGGATGTGGCACCCACCACCTCTCTGGTATGGAAAGAGAGAGGATCCCACAGCAGCAACCCCTGGGTTTGCTGTCTCCTGTCACCCACCCCTCAGGAGATCCTCCAGAGCTGCCCAGCCCTGCTGGCAGAGCCCCCGGGGATTTCCACAGGGAGACTCTGACAGCTGGGCTTTACATCCCTGCTCTTTATTCCCTTCATGATAATTCCTAACACTTGATTTGCTTTTTCGAGGCACTGCTGAGCACAGAGCTGACATTTTCAAAGCTGCCTCTGTTGTAACTCTGAGACCTTGTTCTTTAGCAGTGACAGGCAGCTCATGGGGCTTTATTTAATTCATAAAGTTAGAAGCTGTATTTTCCCATGTACCTCCGTTCTCATTTATCTCCTCTGAATTTTTTCTGCCATTTTGTCACCAGTCTCTCTCTATCACCAAGTCTTTCTGCAGCCCCTCACAACTGGCCCTTGTTTTACTCCCAAAATAATTCAACCTCTCCAGCTGAAGGTGTTATTGCAAAAAAAGAAAATTTTTATTAATAACCCATTGTCCAGGTTTAGGGGAAATTTGGGAGAAAACCTCCAAAGGGGCCCCTCCAGAAAGCAAACCCACCCAGCCCCTCACCATAACTGGATGGGGAAGGATTCCTTGGAGAGCAGTGCAAAGAACCTGTTTATTGAACAGGCACAGCACCCCCAGCACACAGAACCTGTTTATTGAACAGCACAGCACCCCCAGCACACAGAACCTGTTCATTTAACAGGCACAGCCCCCCCAGCACACAGAATGAACAATACCAGGTGACACCACTCTGTCACCGCTCTGACAAAGATGACAAATTCACAAAGTCTCTCTGGGGGTGCTCGCTCTGTTCTCAGCCCCTCCTGTGCTGGGGCAGCTGCTGCAGCCACAAGGTGCAAACTCTCGGTGTTTGCCAGGGCCCAGCCCAGAGCAGGTTCGAGTTGGTCCAGAAAAGGGAAAGGAGAAACAGTCCAGGGAAAATTTGGACTGCTGAGCTAAACTAACTAATGAGCAGGAGCAAGAGCAAGAGCAAAGCAGAAGCAAGAGCAAAGGGAAAAGCAAAGCCAAAAGCAAAAGCAGCACCATGCACTGCCCTGTCTGTGTGTCCCACCAGCCGTGGGGCAGCGGCTGAGAGCAAAACCAAAACAAAACATTCACTCTGCAGAGCCAGGCTTGAAGGCACAGAACATGATATCCAGCATGAACAGAACACAGGAATGGGGATACAGCATCAGAACCCACCCTAGGACACCCGTCCATGGTGGTGCTCAGCACAGGGAGCCCAGGCCAGCTTCAGGAGGGTGGGACCAAACCTGCTCATTGTCCTTGGTGGGGTATGAATTTCTCTGGTTGAACATCTCCACCTGAGTCCAGCCCAGGGCTCTGAGCTCTGGCTCTGTGCAGATCCCTGGCTGTCTGACAGCCTGTCCAGGCACAGACCTGCCCCCAGCCCAACTCTGTGCCTGAATTTGGGCCCCTTGGGCTCCCCAGGTGCTGCTGCATGGCCGTGGTGCCAGGAAAGCCCCTGGGCTGAGCACAGGGAGCTGGGAGCTGAGGGAGGGGCAGAGGAAACCCTGCCTGGTGACTCTCCTTGCATAGGGGTGATGGGTCAGCACAAGGAATCCATGGGGAATGGATTCCAAGGGAATCTGTGTCCAAAGGAAATCCATGTCCAAGGGAGTCCATGTCCAAGGCAATCCGTGTCCAAGGGAATCCATGTCCAAAGGAAACATACATTCAAATATATAGAGACTGAACTTGCCTTGATCAATGGGAACTCAGGTCCAAGGGAATCCATGTCCAAAGGGAACCCATGTCCAAAGGAAATACCCATCCAAAGGGAATCCATGTCCAAAGGGAATCTGTGTCCAAAGGGAATCCATGTTCAAATGAAATGAACATCCAAAGGAAATCCATGTTCAAGGGAATCTGTGTCTATGGGAATCCACATCCAAAGGGAATCCATATCCAAAGGAAATCCATGTTCAAAGGGTTTCTGTGTCCAAATGGAATCCATGTCCAGAGGGAATCTATGTCCAAGGAAATCCATGTCCAGAGGGAATCCATGTCCAAGGGAATCCACATCCAAAGGGAATCCTTGTCCAAGGTAATCCACATCCGAAGGGAATCCATGTCAAAGGGAATCCACATCCAAAGGGAATCTGTGTCCCCAGGAATGTTGCAATTGAATATTTCCCTGCTTCTGGATGCAAGAGCCATTCCAGCCCTGGCAGCTGCCCCTTGGTGCTCCTGCTTTGTTCATTATCCCCAGCATCCATTTCAAGGTTTTACTTTCCCGCCTTTCTCTGCGAAATCCAGATTTTCCCTCAGCTTTTACCCTTTTTGAAAAACACAACAATTGGAATGTTGTAATTTTTGTGCAACAAGAGCTGCATGGAGAGAAATATTTCTCTTGGTTCGTTTGCAAACCGTGCATTTGTTTGTTTGTTTTGATATTATTTAAGCCTGGAACAAAGATAAAGGTTTCCCAAACTATTGCCAAATTGATTTTCAAAGGGTTTGGAGTCAACATTTCATTTGACAGTATCAGAATACTTCACTTCAATCAAGCTTTTGGATTTTTCCAAATTAAATGAAAGGGAGTTTTTAAACTGAAGAATGTTTCAGGCCCAAAAAATCAAAACATTTCATTCTGAACATGTCAAAACTGGCCATTTTAAATGATTTCACATGTTCTTCTTTTTCTCCAATAAACAAAATTGGGCAAATTCACCATCATTTTACAAAACGCTTCAAGAGCTGACACACTTGTGCTTCCACCATAAAGAAATTGCATGGAATAAAATTCATTAACCCGCTCTCCCACAGTGGCTTTTGGAGGGGAAAAAATCCTTCCAAGAATGAAAACATGGGAATTCCAAGACAAAAAAAAATGAATCCATTAATTTTCCTGATAAACAGCCTTTTCCCACTCCTAATCTTTTGTAGCTGAATTACAGCCACAGGTTTGGGACACACTCAGGTGTCCCTGTGGAGGCAGATTGTCCCACACTGGTCTGCACTGGTTTGAACTGGGTGCCATCCCCTCCATGCCACACCTGGGATATCCCCATGGATTATTGTGCTTCCCTTCCTGCCTGGGAGCTTCCCTGGCCTCATTCCACTGAAATCCTCAGGGGAGGTAAAAACACCCTGGCACAAAGCCAAACCCTGTGTGGGCTTCAGGGGCACCAAAGGGGACTTTCCCCCCAATAAAATCCATCACCATGGGAGGGTCTCACCCCCAGGGCTGGAACTTCAGGCTGGAAAAGATCTGGAATGTTCTGTTCTGCTGGCTGGCTGTGCTCCTGAAAGGATGGGATGGGATGGGATGGGATGGGATGGGATGGGATGGGATGGGATGGGATGGGACGGGACTGAGCACCCTCCAAATATCAGTGCGGTGTTTGAGGTTAATTATCCCCCACAAACAGATGTGGATTCCCTTGGACGTGGATTCCTTTGGATGTGTATTGCCCTTGGACATGGATTCCATTGAACACAGATACCCTTGGACACAGTTTCCCTTTGGATGTGGATTCCCTTTGGATGTGGATTCCATTTGGACATGGATTCCCGTGTACATGGATTCCCTTTGGACACGGATTCCCTCTGGACATGGTTTCCCTTGGACAGGGATTTCCTTTGGACATAATTCCCTTTGGACACACCTCACCAAGGCAGCCACTCCATACCCTGTTGATGCCAAAGATCCACATTTTTAAAAATACATGGCTGGCTCAAGGCATGGGAGTGACCCGTGCCAGTTCTCCAGGGATTCACAGGATCACAGAATCTCCTGAGCTCAAGGGACCCACAGGATCATCAGAGCAACCCCAAACCCTGCCCAGACCCCCAAACACCCCCAGCCTGGCCATCCCTGCAGCGCTGCCCAAATTTCTCCCCCATCCTTCATCTCCCCCATCCCTCACTCTCACACAACCATGGAATGTGCTGAGCTGGAAGGGACCCACAGGGATGATCAATGCCAAAGCCAAAGCCTGCCCAGAGCCCCCAGCAAGCCCAGCCTGGGCATCCCTGGAGCTCTGGCAGCCTCGGGGCCGTGCCCATTCCCTGGGCAGCCTGGGCAGTGCCAGCACCCTCTGGGGGAAGAGCCTTGCCCTGATTTCCATGCTTGTTCCTCCCCTGGGCTCCCCAGTGTCCCTTGGCTCACGCCTTGTGGCAGGGACAGGGGCACCCCCAGCCCCAGAGCCCTCTGCAGGAGCTGCCCAGCTGTGCCAGCCAGGCTGGGAGGAGCTGCTCCCTCTGCTCCCCAGCTCCCTGGGTGATTTATGGGGTGTGAGATTAAGGGCTGGAGCTGCAAGCAGGGAGCTGGGAAATGAATGAAATTGCAGAGAGGATTTATGAGTGTGACAGAGCCACTCTGCCAGTGACACCAAGCAGAGGCTCTGGGCCATTTGGGGAGGACAGAGGGGCACTGGGGCTGCAGAGAGAGCTGGGACCCCGTGCCAGGTGTGAGTAGGATGGACAAGCAGAATTCCATTCTTGTCCCAGTTTGCAATAAAAGAAATTATAGAACTGTAGAATATTCTGAGCTGGAAGGGACTCCCAAGGATGATCCAGTCCAACTTCCAGCACTGCACAGACACCCCAAAAATCCCACCCTGAGCGTCCCTGGCAGCAATGTCCAAACCCTCCTGGAGCTCTGGCTGTGCCCATTCCCTGGGGATTCTGGTGAATGACCCACACAGGCACGGGGATGTTCTGGGACATCCTGGACTTGCCTTGATCAGTTCAAGGTGACCTAATGCATGTGAGACCCTCTTCTTTTTGTGCATCACATCCCTGCTGTGCTGGGAGGCCACTCTCAGGCACTGAACAGCTGTGGGTGGGTTTGGTGCCACCAGCACATTGTGTCACCTGTGTGCACAGGCCCTGTGTCCCTGCAGGCCAGCACAAACGTTGGAAAACCCCTGCAAAACCCCCTCAAGTCTGATCCCTGAGCACTAGGGTCTCTGTAGGAGCTTCCTGCTGGTTCCCCCAGAGCGGTGGGACATCCTCCCTCATCCTTCCCCTCCAGGAGCCCCTGCATCCATCCTGCGCCAGGCCAGGGGCACCCTGCAGCCACAGCACTGGCACTGGGAGCGCTGCCTCTCTCCCTGGTGCCTCAGGGGTTCAGTTTTGCCCTGAGCTCCTGGAGAGCTGCCAAGGCAGGGATGAGTGCCTAGGGGCTGGCTGGACACTGAGCACCAGCTTTGCTGTGCTGTTTGGACCATGCCCTGTTGTAGTGTGTTTTCTTTATTTAGCATATTCACTGTTCAATTTGTAGTTTTGCAACCCCTCTGTATTTTCCTCCCCCTGTTTTTAGAGTGGCACAGGCTTGCCTCTTGTCTGTAATTTCAGGGGTTTTTTTTCTATTTGTTACCAGCTACTCCCTGCCAAGTTTCAAACCCTCCCCTTTAGAAACTTCCCTGTCAGTTTTGTATACAGTGACAGATTCGCGACAATGCCCAAACCCAGCATTTAATTTGTTGAAAATTTTTCCTGAAAATTTTTCCTGAAAACATTTCCTGCACTCTGAGCCTTCCCTAAAACCGCAGCAGCAGATACCCACAGGTAAATTTTTCCCTTGAGCTCCTGTGGGTCATATAGGTGGGGAAATGAGTGAGTTTAAGTACTTTTAAACCAGATTCACGGCAATGACCAAACCCAAAATTTCAAAATTTGTTGAAATTTTTCCAAAAATTTTTTCCTGAAAACATCTCCTGTGCTCTGGGTCTTCCCCAAAACTGCAGCAGCAGAAACCCTGGGGTAAATTTTTCCCTTGAGCTCCTGCTGCTCATATAGGTGGGGAAAGGAGTGGGTTGAAGTTCTTTTAAACAAATAAGGAGGAAATCCAGCTATCCCTGGGAGTTCCTGGTGTGGGGAAAACGCTGCTTTTCCCCTCCTGCAGCAGAGCTGCAGCACAGCTGGGCATGGGGGGCTCACAAAAAGGGGGATCCCATCCCAGGCAGGCAGGGCAGGGATGGAGGTGGGAGTTTTGTATACAGTGACAGATTTGTGACAATGCCCAAACCCAACATTTCATTTGTTGAAATTTTCCTGAAAATTTTTCCTGAAAACATTTCCTGTGCTCTGGGTCTTCCCCAAAACTGCAGCAGCAGAAACCCAGGGGTAAATTTCGCCACTAAGCTCCTGCTGGTCATATAGATGGGGAAAGGAGAGGGTTTAAGTACTTTTAAAGCAATAAGGAGGAGATCCAGCTATCCCTGGGAGTTCCTGGTGTGGGGAAAATTCTGCTTTTCCCCTCCTGCAGCAGAGCTGCAGCACAGCTGGGCATGGAGGGTTCCCAAAAAGGGGGATCCCATCCCGGGAAGGCAAGGCAGAGATGGAGGTGGGTGTTTTGTATACAGCGACAGATTCTCGACAATGCCCAAACCCAACATTTAATTTGCTGAAAATTTTTCCTGGAAACATTTCCTGTGCTCTGGGTCTTCCCTAAAACTGCAGCAGCAGAAACCCTGGGGTAAATTTCGCCATTGAGCTCCTGTGGGTCATGCAGGTGGGGAAAGGAGTGGGTTTAAGTACTTTTAATGCAATAAGGAGGAAATCCAGCTATCCCTGGGAGTTTCTGACAGGGGGAAAACGCTGCTTTCCCCCTCCTGCAGCAGAGCTGCAGCACAGCTGGACATGGAGGGCTCCCAAAAATGAGGGATCCCATCCTGGGCAGGCAGGGCAGGATGGAGGTGGGAGTTTTGTATACCGCGACAGATTTGCGACAATGCCCAAACCCAACATTTAATTTTTCTGAAAATTTTTCTGAAAATTTTTCCTGAAAACATTTCCTGTGCTCTGGGTCTTCCCTAAAACTGCAGCAGCAGAAACCCAGGGGTAAATTTCGCCACTGAGCTCCTGTGGGTCATGCAGGTGGGGAAAGGAGTGGGTTTAAGTACTTTTAAAGCAATAAGGAGGAAATCCAGCTATCCCTGGGAGTTCCTGGTGTGGGGAAAATTCTGCTTTCCCCCTCCTGCAGCAGAGCTGCAGCACAGCTGGGCATGGAGAGCTCCCAAAAAGGGGGATCCCATCCCGGGCAGGCAGGGCAGGATGGAGGTGCCCTTCCCCAGGGGCAGCTCCCTGCGAGGCGCTCGGAGCGCAGCGGGACGCGCTGATCGGAGCTGATCGGGGGAGATCAAAGCTCCTTTTATCTCATCCTCCCTTCTGCCTCCTTCCACAGCTGGAGGGCGTGTGTTCCCCTCCTTTGTAGCTGCTCCATCCCCTTCTTTAAATCTTCACTTAAAGCCTCCCTTTCTTCTCCAGCAGGCAGCCGAGTCCTCCCCGAGCGCGCTGTTGTGATGCCCATGGAGGATCCTGTTCCAGAGGCATCAATTACACGGCCCCGTGTCGCTCCCTCTCGCTGAGCATCTCTGGCAGGTACCACTCGGTGTTAAGTGCGCATTAAGCATCACAAAGAGCGGCTCGGGGGGACAGCCCAGCCC
>CM019924.1:1987960-2035546 GCA_009764595.1 Geothlypis trichas | reverse complement strand
TCCTGAGAATGGAAGAATTTGGTGTGGACGGAGCTGCATGGGCACTGCTGGAGCTGAGGAGAGCAGGACAGAGTTCCACAGTGTACAGGTGACTCCTTGGTCCTGTGAGCCTCTGGGGTCACCAAATCTCCAAAATATCAGAATAAGACTCCTCATCACGAATTGGGTGTTTAAGAGGACACACCCACTCGTGTGCTTGTGTCCTGCACATGAACAAGGAGATTTTCCCCATAAATTATTAAACTTAATTTATTCAGGCCTGAGGTCCAACATGGGATAACTCCAAACCTTACATGGGCATCTAATTCCACCTGTGTTTTGCTTATATACAGTCCCTAAATGTGAATTACAATTTACCCATTTCCACAAAACCCACTCCAAGTTCCCAGATTCACTCCTTGTTTTCTCTGTCACTGCATCCTTGAGCCAGATGTCTTCTTCTTCTCTTCCAACCATCCTTGCTGGGACAGCAGCCCCTGAATGCCTTGTTCCTGTGCTAAAAGTTCACAGACAGGATAAAAATGCGTAAAAATGGGTAAAAATGGGTAAAAATTGAATGAACCCTTTTGGTATCAAGGCCAAGGCTTGGTGACACTGTGCCAGGGAAGGGCAGAGTCAGCACAGGACATTGATTTATTCAGGCCTGAGGTCCAACATGGGATAACTCCAAACCTTACATGGATATGTAATTCCACCTGTGTATTGTTTATACACAGTCACTAAATGTGAATTACAATTTATTCATTTCCATAAAACCCACCCCAAGTTCCCAGATTCAGTCCTTCTTTTTTCTATCCCTGCATCCTTGAGCCAGATGTTTTCTTCTTCTCTTCCAACCATCCTTGCTGGGACAGCAGCCCCTGCACACCTTGTCCTGAGCTGAAAGTTCACAGGCAGGGCAAAAAATGGGTAAAAATGGGTAAAAATTGGTAAAAATGGGTAAAAATGGAATGAACCCTTTTGGTATCAAGGCCAAGGCTTGGTGACACTGTGCCAGGGAAGGGCAGAGTCAGCACAGGACATTGATTTATTCAGGCCTGAGGTCCAATATGGGATAACTCCAAACCTTACATGGATGTGCAATTCCACCTGTGTATTGTTTATACACAGTCACTAAATGTGAATTACAATTTATTCATTTCCATAAAACCCACCCCAAGTTCCCAGATTCAGTCCTTCTTTTTTCTATGCCTGCATCCTTGACCCAGATGTTTTCTTCTTCTCTTCCAACCATCCTTGCTGGGACAGCAGCCCCTGCACACCTTGTCCTGAGCTGAAAGTTCACAGGCAGGGCAAAAATGGGTAAAAATGGGTAAAAATGGAATGAACCCTTTTGGTATCAGTCCAAGGCTTGGTGACATTGTGCCAGGGAAGGGCAGAGTCAGCACAGCCAGGCAGGGACGTCCTTGCTGTCCCATCCTTGGCCATTTCCTGTTCTCCTGATGGTTCTCTGGAGCATTTTACAGGTCTGGGAAATTTCTGAGGAGCTCACAAAGCTCAGAAATTTCTTTGGCTGGCTCAAGTGTGCAGATATATTTGTGTATTGTGGTGGCAAAGTGCTGAGTGCTGGTCCTCACTCACACTGTTGGTCCCTGACCCTCCCAGCACTCTGAACCAGAAAAAGCATTTTTCTTTTCCAGAATGGCCATTTGGGGCTCCGTGGCACAGTGTCATTGATCTCCCAGCTGACCCACCAGAAATAGAAAATTAAAATCAGAATTCTTGCCTGGAAGCAAGAGGAGAGGTTGTGGACAGAGCTGAAGTGGAAGAAAAATGACCATGAAATGAAAGCAGCTCTGCTGGCTGGGTCTGATGGGACACAGCTCCCAGGAAGGAAGAAATTCAAACCATCCAACAGAACATGCTCATGTTCCCTCCAGCGAAATGAAAGGAAAAACTCAATTGCAGGAAATCTAGAAAAAGTATTAACACTGCAAACTTCAAAACAAAATTTCACACAGAAGAGATAAAAAAACTGACCCAGTGCCAGCCCTGCCATGGCAGGGATGACTCCCATTGTCTCAGGGTGCTCCAGCCTGGCCCTGGGCACTGCCAGGGCTCCAGGGGCAGCCACAGCTGCTCTGGGCACCCTGGCACAGCCCAAACCTCTCTAACCAGGCCTTGCCAGGCTACAAACCCCCTGTGGCAAATGCCACTGGGGGCACCTGCAACCAGCCAGGCAATCATTCTTTCCTTTCCTTTCTCCATTTGCTGCAATGGCTTTTGGTGCTGGTTTCCATGCTGGATTGAGGAATGTGAATGCCAGAGTGGTTTGGGTGGGAAGGGATCTTCAATGGCAGCTGATTGCAGCCCAGGACCACCTCCCACTGTGCCAGGTGCTGCCAGCCCCAATGTCCAGCCTGGCCTTGGGCACTGCCAGGGCTCCAGGGGCAGCCACAGCTGCTCTGGCAATTCCAGCCCCTCCCCAACAATTCCTTCCACACATCAAACCTGAATTTCTCCTCTTTCAGTGCAGAGCCATTCCCACTTTTCCCATCACTGCAGCTCCTGATGAACAATCTCTCTGCAGCTCTCCTGGAGCCCCTCAGAGCTGGAGCCCCACTGACCATCCCCAAGGACTCTGAGTGACCATCCACCCTCAGGCAGGAGTTTTCAGTCGTTTCAGTTTTCAGTCATTATCTGTGGCTTTCACAATTATTCACAGATCTCCTTTATCTCCTCACCACGTTTAAATTAAGGTTTACCTGTGCAGGCACAGTTTGGGAATCCAGAGGGAATGTTTTGCTGGCCTCTGCTCGTGTCCTGCACACGAACAGGGAGATTTTCCCCATGATTTGTGTGCCAAGAGTCTCCATTGCATCATCAGGTGGCCACAACCCCCTGACCTGGCTCTCAGAGATGCAGCCATGACTTCATCCCTACCTCAGAAATTGTTTACACAGGAATGGGAAGACAGAGGCCTCAAAACATCAACTAAAAAAAGTAATTGCTCCAGTTTCAAACTTCTTTTTATAGTGCAAACAAGTGCATAAATTACAGGGGGAAAAATCTACTTTAATATGGGTGAGAGAACTGGAATTTTATCCATTTCTTTTGCTGAGATGAAACATTTACCTCATTCTAAACTAGCCCCTTTCACTTGTTCGAACTCCCAACAAGCCAATAAAGAAGAAAACAATTATTGACCAAGCTTTTCCATTCTTTTTTTTTTTTAACAAGACTTTCCCTCCTTATAAGGAAAGTCAACAGTCTTTGTTCTGAGGTAACTCAAGTGTCTCCAGTGGCAGGAAAGTTTCCAAGTTTTCGGTTTAGATGTTTTCCTTTGTGTGCCTGACCTTTCCTCCAAGCTCCCGCCCTCTCCCTTTAATCTCTAACCAGCACTTTGGTAGCAAGGCTGGGTTGGGTTTTTATGTTTTCCTTGAGAGCAATCCACGCCTCTGGAGTGGACTCAGTGCTCCTGCTTTCTTTCTGATCAGGGAAAACTCATTCCTGCTCTTCCAGACAAAATCCCAAGGTATTTGGATGTTTCCCAGCATTGGGAACGATGACGTTTGTGCTGTGCTCATCCATTACAACCCACCTGCATCTCTGGAATGTTCCAGGCCAGGTTGGACAGGGCCTGGAGCAACCTGGGACAGAGGAAGGTGTCCCTGTCCATGGCAGGGGTGGAACGAGGAGAACTTTAAGGTTTCTTCCAGCCCAAACCATTTCGTGATTCTATATCTGTGCTGTTCCATAAATCATCTGTGCCCTATTTCCCTATTTTCAGTGTCCTTTTGTCCAAAAAATCTGTGAGTGATGCCTTGTGCTCCAAATTCCTGCTTTTAACATGGATTTTACTATTGGTTTGACCCTTCCTCTAAGGGTGACTGAGGAAATCAAGTCTGGAATTGGTAAATTAAAATCTTTGTTGGGGATTTTGATGGGGCAGCTCCGTCCTGGAGCCACTCTGTTGCCCTTCCCCACACAGAGGAGTTTGGAGATTCCTCCTGAACAAGACAAAAAAATTCTTTACTGAGACAAAAACTGCCCAGGGAAAGTTGGAGATTCCCTGCCTGTGCTCCAGGACAGCCCTGCTGGAGCAGGGAATGGAGCAGGTGATCCCCTGTGGGCCCTTCCAGAGCCCAGGATTCTGTGGGATCAGGGGCTGGGAAGCACGAGGTGAGCCAGGAGCTGAGACCCCTGTAAGGGGTGGGACACCAGCACAGAGGCACTGGGGGGAGCAGCTGGCACTGGGATGGGAATGGGAATGGGAATGGGAATGGGGAATGGGGAATGAAGAATGGGAATAGGAATGGGGAATGGGAATGGGAACTGGGAATGGGAATGGGAATGGGGAATGGAAATGGGAATGGGAAATGGAAATGGGAATGGGAATGGGAATGGGAATGGGAACTGGGAATGGGATGAGACTGGGGATGGGAATGGGAATGGGGAATGGAAATGGGAATGGGGTTGGGGATGGGAATGGGAATGGGAATGGGAATGGGAATGGGAATGGGAATGGGAATGGGAATGGGATGGGACTGGGGATGGGACTGGGGATAGGACTGGGACCGTGACTGGAACTGGGATTGGGACTGGGAGCTCCTCATGTCCCAGCACCAGCCAAGGGGAATGCCACAGGCAGTGGGCAGCTGGCTGTGGCCTCTCCCATGTCCAGCTGCTGAGGAGAACCATGGCCATGGCATCTCCCAGGCCAGCAGGCAGAGTTTGGAGCTCCCTCTGGAGCTGAGGTTTCTCTCCTGCAGCACCCCGGGCACCTCCAGAGAGCTGAGGCACAGGGACTTTTCCAGCTCCTGGCCCTACAAGGGCTGAGGGGAGCAGAGATTCCCATTTTGTTGGAATGGGCATCTCTGGACAGAACCAAGGCACTCAGGGAGGAAGCAGCAGCACAGTTCCTGCTCCTCGGTTCATTTCTGTTTGTGACAATGGCACCCCTGGAACCGTGGGTTATGTCATAGGAGATATGAGTCACCAGAGAAAGGCTGGAAAAGAATTCCGAGGTTTCCAAATCCAACCTTTGATACAAATCATCAGAGAAAGTTTGGAAAAGAATTCCAAGACCTCCAAATCCAACCTTTGATATGAGTCATCATAGGAAGGTTGGAAAAGAATTCCAAGACCTCCAAATCCAACCTTTGACCGAATCCCCCCATGCCCACTGAACCACATCTCCAAGTGCCACTTCTGCTTGGTTTTTGAACATATCCAGGAATGGTGAGCTCAGCAGCCCTGGGCAGCCTCTGCCAATATTTAAACACTCTTTCTTTCAGTGGAGGATTTTTTCCCAATATCCAACCTGAACGTCCCATGGAGCTGCTTCTCCTTGTTTATCACCAGGTATCTGGGGAAAGGGGCTGAACCCCACCTGGCTGCAGCCTCCAGATGTGGAGATGTGGAGTCCACGCTTGTTAAGCACAATGGGCTGAAAACTTCGGGGCAAATGCAGTTATGAGTCTTCATCATTTATGGAAAAATCACATCCCATTGGAGACAGTGGGACAAAGCCTCTGAGGTGGCACAACAAGACCACAAAAATACAAATTTGCCTCTTTGGTGGAGACCTCTCTTGGATTTGATGAAGAACTCAAAAATGAGCCCAGATTAAGGAAAAGTCATTCCTGGAATAAAATCTGAGGTGCTCCCTGAGACTCTTTTGGAGAGGGACACCCCAACATGGATCAGGTCAGGTTGGGAAAAATGTGATGCCTCAGGTTTAGATTTTCTATTTTTCACATTTTTTGCTGCTTTAGTGTGTGGGTCTGGGCTTCACATTATGGGATGGTGAGCTCTGTGCACAGAGCAGGGAGACAAACCAATTCCTGCTCCAGCTGGGCACCAAGGACAAATGATCCAAATCTCAGCCCAAGAGCACAAACACCGTGGGCTGGAGAGGGAAAAACAAGGATGGGACTGCCTGGGCTAAAGCTGGAATGGGACAATGAACTGCAAGATGCAAATGGAGCAGAACTGATCCCAGGGACAGACCCCGTGCCCGGCCGTGCATTTTGGGACCATTTTGGTTCATCTTGGGTGCAGCCCTGGCTGGACTCTGGTGCTGCCCAAGGTGGATCCATTGAGGAGATCCTTTTAATAAATCCCTGCTTTATTCTTTAGCTCAGTCTGGGCTCTGTTCTAGGTCAGCCTTCACAAAGCATCAGATGGAGGAATAAAACACCAAGGTACCCACAAGCGGATATAGCACAAGATTGTGAAGAAAGAAAATTCAAATTGTGAAGAAGGATCCATCCTCCCTTAACTCCAGGGGCTTCTGGACTGAAGCTTTCCTTGGGAAGAGAGCAGGAGAATGGAAAGGCAGAAAAGATAGAGACAAAACAAAGAGAGGTGGGATGCAGGAGGCCTAGAGATAACAGAGGCTTGGGATGGCCCCAGTGAAGGTTGCTGGAGGGATCAGAGGCATGGCTGACCAGCTTTGGAGGGGCTCCAACATCACTTGGAGGTCAGGAGAGGGGAATAAGAGGGAAGAGAATGCCCTGGAGCAAGAGGGTCTTCAATGGGGGCAGCACCAAGCAGGGAGAGGTGTGCAGGGCCTGGCTGGGGGAGCTCGGAGCTCCCTGCTCCGTTCCTGTTCCAACAGCTCTGCTCAGACACCCGTGAGTCACCCCAGCATTTTTAGCTCCTTACATAACTACTGCCAAAAGGGAAGGTGTTCCAGCAGAGCTGCCAACACAAATGCCCAGGGACCAGCTCTGCACCCCGTGGGATGAGTAAGCACCGGCTGCAGCACGGGCAGGGAGCATCTCTCACACCTCACCAGGTGTTTTGTAACAGGGATGAGCTGGAGCTCTGCCTCTGGTGGCAGCTGTTTTACCAAATACAGAGCTGGTGGGGCAAAAATAGCCAGGAAAATGTTTGCAGTGCAAACCCTGATCTGTGGAGTTACCCCTGCTCCACGCTCCAGCCCCACACATGAGGTGTTTTCCTGCCCTGCCTCTGCAGAGCCCAGACATCCAGGCTGTTATCCAATTTTACATGCCTTGTTTCCCTGCTAAAAGTCCACAGGCACAGCAGAAATTGAATTAACCCTTTTAGGGTCAAGGTGAGCATCACTGCAGATCCCCTGCAAACCAGAGCTGGGTCTGCAGGTCTGACTCAGTCCTGAACAGTGACAGAAACTTCTTAAATCACTCAGTGCTGTGTCCTGCTGACTTGGACCCATAAGCTCTGTGCCACTGACCAAGTGTGAAGTGGCCTTAATAAAAAGCAGGATTCCAGTGTGGGTTTTGCACCAAATTTTGCATCTCTCCTGGCTCCCCAGAGGAGCAGCTGCCTCACACCTGCCCACTGCAAGGAGGGAAACTCCCTTTATTAAAGCTTCTGTCCCCAGGAAACAGAATGCCACCCTTGCCTCGCAGATAGACACCACACCCTGCACTTAGTGCTCACCAGGCTGGTAACCACTTCAAAGCAGCACTGCCCCGAGGAGGGATGATTCCTGAGAGGGTTAAATCAGCATTTCCTAGGGAAAAACACCACAGGGAGCTGCTGGGCAGAGCTCTGTGCTCAGCACGTCTGGCTGTCTGGTCAGATGTGAATCCTGGAGTCTCCCTGACAGCAGGACATGGCTGGGGTGAGGGATGAACCAGAAACTCCTGTGGCTCTGTATTTTAGAATAAGTGAAGGAAAGCGGCTGAATTCAGATCAGAGAAGTTTTCTTACCCCAAAACTGGTGATAGGGGCCCTGGGCATGGAAGGAGGCACTGGAGGGTCTCTGTCCCACCTTGGCACAAAATCCTGTCCCATCTGGGCTGTTCTAGAGGAGGCAGAACTGAATCCACAACCCACGGACAGTAAAGTCCCAGATCAGCTCAGAACAACTGATTTGTCAGAGACCATGGATGAAACCCCTTTCCTCCAAGAGGAATTAAATATTCCACCCTGTATTCTTATACTTCATAAAGATGTGTTTCCGTATTTTTCAGATTTTTTTTGAATAAGTGAAGGACAGCTGTGAACCTGCCCAGCTCAGCTTGGGAATTTTTCCTACCCCAAGCCTGGTGATAACCTGGGGCCCTGGCATGGAAGGAGATGCTGGAGGGTCTCTGTCCCACCTTGGGACAAAATCCCATCTGACCTGGGGTGCTCTGGAGGAGATAAAACAGAATTCAGGGCCCACAGAAATCACAGTCCCAGGTCAGCCCTGCAGCACGAGATTAGAGCAGCACCACTCTTTCACCAGCGGAAGAACTTCTTTTTCTCCAAGAGTAATTGAATATTCCACCCTGTATCCTTGTACTTCAGCAAGAGGAATCTCCATATTTTTCAAAATAAGTGAAGGACAGCTGTGAACCTGCCAAACTCAGCTTGGGAAGGTTTTCTTACCCCAAGCCTGGTGATAACCTGGGGCCCTGGAAGGAGATGCTGGAAGGTCTCGTTCCCACTTTGGTACAAAATCCCATCTCATCTGGGGTGTTCTGGAGGAGCTAAAACAGAGTTCAGAGCCCATGGAAATCAGTCCCAGATCAGCCCTGCAGCATCACTCTTTCACCAGAGGAAGAACCCCCTTTTCTCCAGGAGGAATTGAATATTCCACCCTTTCCAAACCCCTACACCAACACCAGGGCAAAAAGCTGCTCTGGAAAACATCTCCTGGTGTTCAGGGACCTACTGATGGCACCAGGACAGCTCCTCAGGTCTGGGATTATCAAAGGCAAAACTCTTTTTTTCCGAAGCCAGGCTTGTTTTCTTCCTGCAGACAAACCTGACCAATCAAATGGCTCTGCTCTGAAATTACAGCTCTGAAATTACAGCTCTTTTCTAACCCCAAATCACCCTGCTGGCCTTGGGCAGTGCCCTCAGTACTGCCTGTCCTGCTCCTTGTGTCTCAGAGTTCAGCAGGTCTCAGGTTAAAATAAAAAATAAAATAAAACAGTTCCAAAGTGATCTCTCCATGTCTCTCCTCCAGATGGATTACCCAGAATTTGGGCATTATTGTCATAATTCTGTGGCTGACACCATTTCTTCCTGACTCTGGGAGAGGATTAAAGCTCACATTTCTTGATTTCTCATGCCCTTGCAGCCTCCCAGGGCAGATCTGATATTCTTGGAGCAAGAGCTCCCTGTGGACTGGGACCAGAGATGGGGATCATCAGGATCATTTTCTTTATCCTTCAAGCCAAAGTCTCTGATCAGCTGCTCCCTGTGGAAGTTCCTCCATTTCTACCCATCAGAGGGAACCATCTCCAGTATCCCCTTGCCCAGTGATGGCACAGGTTTTGAGAGAGTAAAAGAAACTGATAAAATACACTTGAAGCTTTTGAATTGACATGAAAGTGCTTTTCCCTTTGGGAAGAAGGGCTGGCTCAGCCTGGGCAGTGCTCAGGAGCTGTCAGAGCTCTGCTTTGCACCCCAACCATGTCCAGGCTGAGAATTTCTGCACCAGCCACGTTTATTTTGTTCACCTTGGGGCTCCATCCAGCATTTCCAGGTGGCTTCACTCTGAGAAGTTGGGCCAGGCTTTTCCAGCAACAAATGCAGTTCAAAAAATGCACAGAACTCATTCATGCTACAGCACACAGAGTTAATAATTCACAGTCCCAGAACAGGATGAGAATTCCAATGACAATAAACCATAACAGCTTTCCTTGAAGCACCATCCCTTGAGTTCAGAATTGCTTCTTTAAACACCCAGTAATTTCTAGATCACTTTCACAGGTAGGTCAACAGAAGGATAGATTGTCCTGCATTCCTGCCTGATTGCACCTGTAAGCAAAACTCTCTTATCAGTGTCACAATTGCTGCCAAGAGGTGCCACCAGGATCCCGGGGCTGCAGCACCAGCATCCCCCCCTGCCTCTGGAGACACAGGCTGGAGAGGAAACGGAGCACAAAGCTGATGGATCCACCTGTGAGGATGAGGAGGGGCTGTCCTGGTCCCCTGTGCCCAGCCAGGCTGCTCCCACTGAAAGTGAAAGTGAAATTCAGAAATGATGTGGGCATGGAAATGCCATACCTAATGGGCGGGGAAATCTAGGTAGGCACCAGGAGGTTCAGGTTGGGCTTTAGGAAAGGTTTATTCTCTGGAAGAGTGGTCAGGAGTCAGAAAGGGCAGCACAGGGGAATGACCATCCCTGGAAGTGCTCAAAAACCAAGCTGTGACTGTGTTCACAGGGGTCTGAGGATGAGGGAAGAGATGAGGACCTGACTCCATGTTTCAGAAGGCTTGATTTGTTTTTTTTATTATATATTATATTAAAATTATACTAAAAGAATAGAAGAAAGGATTTCATCAGAAGGCCAGCTAAGAATAGAAAAAGGAATAAATGATAACAAAGGCTTGTGTCCTAGCCAGCTGACTGTGATTGGCCATTAATTACAAACAACCACATGAGACCAATCCCAGACCCACCTGTTGCATTCCACAGCTGCAGATAATCAATGTTTACATCTTGTTCCTGAGGCCTCTCAGCTTCTCAGGAGAAAAAATCCTAAGGCAAGGATTTTTCATAAAAGATGTCTGTGACACCAAGCAGAGGTGGCACTTCATGGCCTGGTTCAGTGACATGGTGGGATTCCACCAAAGGTTGGACTTGGTGGTCTTTGAGGCCTTTTCCAACCTTGATGATTCTGTGAAATGGTGATCCCAGAAAGCTCTGCTTGGTGACAGTCCTTGAGTTATCCAACAGGGAATTCAGTCCTGGAGTTATCCTCCAGAGAATTCAGTCTTTCAGTTATCCTCCAGGGAATTCAGCCCTTGAGTTATCCTCCAGAGAATTCAGTCCTGGATTTATCCTCCAGAGAATTCAGTCCTTGTATTATCCTACAGGGAATTCAGTCCTGGAATTGAGTTATCCTCCAGAGAATTCAGTCCTTGTATTATCCTACAGGGAATTCAGTCCTGGAATTGAGTTATCCTACAGGGAATTCACCCCACACATTCCCAGCTCTTCCCAGCCCAAGGGGAGCAGCAAACAGGCCCCACCACAGGCAAGAGGAGATCCCAGAGTCTGGGAGAGTCTCCCAGATCAGCTTTGTCATTCTCCCCCTTGGAATGCAGCCCTTGAGGTGTTTTCCCACTAATTCAGGGCACAGATGCTCAGCAAGGTGTTCACACCCTGTTTTCCAGGCTGTGCTTCCAGGGGCACTCAGGAATGGCAATTCCAGCACAGGCTGAGCCAGGGGCACCTCCCTGCCTGTCCCTAGCACAGGGGACAGAGAGTTTCATCCAGGAATCACAAAAATTGATGATTTTGTAGCTTTGTTTCTGCAGAACCCCTTGGAATGGGTGAACTTCATCCCTGGTGTGAGTTTTCAGCTGCCCCCAGGAAGCCACTGATGGGGAAGGAGAACAAGACAGGTCCTGGTGTTCCCTGGTGTCCTGAGAGTGGAAGAAGCCCCTTGGGAGTGGGATCAGGGCAGTGATTTGCTCAGATCACCCCACCCTGTGTAGCTCTCAGCCAGAGAATGAACCTGTGTTTACCTGGAGCTCATTCCTTACCCAGCGCAGCTAATTAATGCAATTTTAAACTGTGTCCCTGGTTCTCCACTCTGTGCAGCTGCAGTGGTTTCAGCCCTTGCCCTGGGAGCAGCACGTCACCCTCAGTACCTGTTTTCCACTCCATTTTTAGGCTCTGAACCTCACAAAGATGAATTCTTTCTGCTGGAGCAGCACCAAGACCCACAGAGGAACATTTACTTTCTCCTGCTCATGCTGGAAACCCCAGCACCATCCCCTCTCCCACCCCATCCAGCCAAGGAGGGTTTTCCATGAGCTGGGAGCAGGGATTCATTCTCTGGCTGAGAGCTGCACAGGGTGGGATGATCTGAGCAAATCATTGCCCTGATCCCACTCCCAAGGGGCTCCTTCCACACTGAGGACACCAGGAAACACCAGGACCTGTCTTGTTCTCCTTCCCCATCAGTTGCTCCCTGGGGCAGCTGAAAACTCACAGCAGGAATGAAGCTCACCCATTCCAAGGGGTTCTGCAGAAACAGAGCTACAAAATTATCAATTTTGGTGATTGAGCAGGACCTCAAGGAGCACTGGACATCTCTGATGGGCAGCAAACCTTTCCTCTCCACCACCAGCACTCTGACCCTGCTGCTCCTTCTCCTGTCTGGATGACAAGTGTTATTCCAGGCCTGCAGGCAAGCTGTAAATACAGAACCATGCACACCCTCCATTAACATTAGCAACAATATTTAAATCTCACTCCAGAGGCTAATTGGCGAAAATTCAAAGGTGACACACAGAGAGCAGCCCTTGAATGAAGCATCAGACGTGGAGGTGCTGTTCCAGCTTGCCCAGGCTCTCCCTCTCCCCTGATCCAAAAGGGCAGATCCAGCATGGCCCAGGCAGTGGGAACTGGGCTGCCAAGGTGCCAAAAACACACTGAGGAGCCTGGAGGGTTCCATAGGGTAGAAAAATGGGTTTGTGCCCAAGATCTCACAAACAGCTGCCCACAGAATCTCAGAATCATGGAATATTGGGATTGGGAGGGACCTCTGTCATCACAGTTCTGCCCTGGCAGGGTTGGCCGGAGCAGGGGACACGGGAACTCATCCAGGTGGGTTTGGGATGTCCCAGCAGGGAGATTCCACATCCTCCCTGGACGGCTGCTCCCATGCTCGATGGATGTCAGAACCCAGGAGATTCCTCAGGCTGCCCTGGAGGGCTCAACCCCCTGCCCAGGGGGCTCAGACACCTTGGCACAGAGCCCCAGACCCCTGTGCCTTTGGTTTAGCCCCTGGAAAAAAAACAATTACCAACTTTGTATGAAGAATTACAAACCACGAAAGTTTAAGTAGAATGATAGTGAATTTATCACGGGGTGAAAAATAGATTTTTGGGGTTTTTAGAATGGGGGTTCAGGGGGCAAGATGGAGGAATCTGGGCATGTCCAGCCTTTCTCCTTCTTCTTCTTGGCCTCCATCTTCTTCTGTGATGTTGGCACTTTTAGATTGGTTTGGAGTAGAAGCTCACTGTCTAACATAGGTGATGGGCATTGGGAAGTTATTGTAAATATTGTACACGTAGTTTTTAATATAAAAGATAACACTGCCATGGGGGCAGGAATAGTGCCTCTGACTGTCCTGCTGAACAGACCTCAGCTGGACAGGAGAAAGAATTTTATAGAAAAGAAACAATAAACAACCTTGAGACTGAGAACTGAAGAGCTCTGACTCCTTCTTCGACCACCAGGCTGGGAAAAGAGACTTTCTAACACATCTCGGGGTCACTCTGAGCAGCTAGAGATCCCAAGACATGGGAAGGAGTTTCCTGTCATGTTGAGGTGGGAATTGTTGTGTTTTATTACACAGCCACTGCTCCTACCCTGTCCTGCACAGAGCCTGGCACCATGCCCAGGTGGGCTGAAACTCCAGGTTTTTCACTGGAAAGGGGATCCCTCCCCAAAACCTGGATGTAGCAATTGGAGTTACAACCTGCATTTGACATCTTCCTTAAATCCCAGCTCCTGGGTCGTTGCTGGGATGTGAGACTCAGCTCTTTCCACAGAGACTCCCTGCTGGAAAGCACACTTCAAACGTGACATTTGCTGGCTCAGAATCAAAAAAAAATCCTTTCAATAGACCCACACTGACATTCTCTACCCAGCCAAATGTTGAAGTCAGCGTCAAACTGGAGTCATTTTCATACAGATTCGTGATCTTTAACATTTCTGAGCTAAGAGAGAAAAGCACTTTACAAAGCCCTCTGGGGATATGACCCATAAAGCAGCAGCTGAACCGTGGGCTCTCCGGAACTGCAGCTTACACACGTCTTTATTGAAGTAGCTGCACTTCATTTTCCCCCAATTTTCATCCCTTTCTCAAAGCCATGAGTCACAGCCCTGAGAACTCCCCAACTGCCCCCCATGGCAGCCCTCCAGCTCCTGTCCCAGCAGCCAGGGTGAGGTGAGTCTTGTCTTGGTTTGGAAACACAGAAGTCTGCTGAGGAAGGCAAGAGCCTCCCCTGCAATGGAAAATGTAAACTCTCCCCACCCCTCCAAATTGCTATACATTTTAAATTAAGGGGTTCTCAGGCAAAAATATGGGAGCAGGAAATAACAGTTCTTTAATAGGGAAAGGAAAAAAAATAAAAGGATAAAATAAACAATGCATTGAACTAAACCAACACTGGCAGAGTCAGAACCCAAGCTGACACCCTGTGGGTCAGGCTGGTGGCAGCAGTCCCATTGGAATTGTGGCTCAGCCCTCCTGCAGGGTCAGGGCTGGTTCTGCTGGAGCAGGGATCCTGGAGAAAGGTGCAGTCTCTGCCTCTGCAGATGCAGGGCAAGAGGCAGCTGCTGTTCCTCTGGGCAATGCAGTGCAGGAGCCGTGCTGGTGTTGCAGAATCTCCAGATTCTATCCGGGTAGGAATGCTTGGCTCCTCCCTCTGGGCTCCCATCTCCCAATGGGATGCTGTAGTTCTTATCAGCCATGCAGGGACATTCCAGAGCTGTTATCAGCAGGTGTCCCCTGGAGGGAGGTGTGAGTGTGGTCACTTAGAGAGAGAGATAAGGCAAACTGCCCACTTGACAAAGGTAATCTGCCATACAGATGGTAATTGAAAACATCTTGCACTGCAATCTGGACCAAGTTTGCAGGAGCAGCTCGAGGTGTGGCTGAGCAGAAAGGCAAAAGGAGGAGGCACAGAGGGGCAGCAGCCTTGGGCACTCCTGTTTGCCCAAGGGATGACAGACACGGAGTGTGCCCACAAATCTCCAGGGCAGGGGGTGAGGCACTGCTGAGCCCCCTCCTCCCTGCCCTGTCTGAGAGCTGGCACATTCCCATGGCAGCAAAAAGGGAAAATTCCTCTCTAATTTAAGATGTGTGGGAGCTCTGTATTTGCTCAGCACCTTTCACCTGAGGTTTTACACGTCAGAAAGAACAAACCCTCGAGGGGCAGGATGTGACTGCCCAGCCATTCCCACAGGACACCCACCCCTCTGCCCAGGGAGTTGCTTTGCCAGTTCTCTCCATCATGCTTAAAATACCTCTTCCATCCTCCCCTTCCTTTGCAGTGGGAATCTTCTTTGTTAGCTCTCTCCATGCCCCAAATTCCTCTTCCATCCTCTCATTCCTTTGCAGGAAGGTGAGGTTGGAAGGACCCATCTGGTTTGACACTTTGTTCAGCTCAGGCTGGAGAATTCTCCCTGTTCCCTGCCAAGTCTCCTTTCACTGCTGGACTCAACATTTCCCATTAATCTGCTCAAGGAGACTTTGGCTGACTCATGAGCAGCCCAAATCTCCCATTCACAGCCCCCAGAGGCTGTGCCTGTGGTGGGAGAGGGTCCCATGCCTGGCACAGCACCCAGGGCTGGGCACAGAATTGGTGCCACCTTTCCCTGGCTCCTCAAGGCCCTCCTGCCCTCGTGACTCTTCCCCAGAGCATCCCCTGAGGCCATTCCCAGCTAGTTTACCCCACTGGAGCCTGGGAAACCACCACGAAAACAATGAGAGCTCAAAAACAACTCAGAAAAGAGCTTGGCCCTGTGCCTTGGAGAAGCCCCCCTGAGCAGAGGGACGTGAGCTGCTCGTTCCTCCTGGGCTGGGGGTGGGCTCTGCCTATGTGTGGGTGCCTTTAGTAATACAAATACATTTAATAGAAATATTTAATATATTAACTATAAATACATAGTCATATAAATACATTTAATAGAAATATTTCATATAAATTAGGCCAACTCATTTCACTGAAGTGTGAGTTGAGATTGGGATCCCTTTCCTGCTGCTTCTTTATCTTTCACTGCCCCACATCTCCTCTCTTGACCTCTCTGCCCCATCCCTTTTCTTTCCTGTTGTCCTATTTCTTTAACTTAAATCTAAAAACTTGCCTGCTGTGGAAAGTGCAAAGAAGAGCGGAGAGGAAAAGGTGAAAGGAAGAAAGTGGAATTCATCAGTGTGGTCCTAACAACAAAAAGGTTGGGAGATAAAGGGAAGGAAAAGTGGAGCAGGAGAGCAAAGCAGTGGGGTGGAGATGTGCAAACAAAGTGCAGAAAGCTTCAAATGTGCAAATGGGAGGGGAAAGGAAAGGCTGCCCTGACTGAGGGGAGGCACTCAGACATCCAACAGCAAAACCAGGGAGCAGCAAGGGGGACAGGGCTGCACAGCTGGAGCAGATGTGATGGTGGTGAGACAGATGAGCAATGCTATGGCTGACTCTCACAATTAAAGCCAAATATCCTGTATCTATGTCAGGAGCAGTTTTATAGATTTATAGCTGTGTTTTACCCCCTTGTGCTGCTCTCAGGGGTGTCCTGGGTTTGGGACATTTGGGAGGGTCACTCGTTCCCATGGCAGCAGCTGCCCCCAATCAAGGTGTCAGGCAGGGATCTCCACCCCTGGGCAGGGAAGGAGGAGCCCATGGACAGAACTTTGGGGGGAACAAAGGGTTAAAAGGTGAAACCTCCATGGTGTGGGTGAGCACATGGTGGGGAACATCCTCTGCTCCTGGTGCTGTGATATTTCATTTTCTCTATTCAGTCTTCTGTTGTGTTTTTGATAAGTTTTTATTAAACCCTTTAAATTATTTTGGAAGTGAGGATCATTTCCCACCCTGGGGACTGGCTCACAGTCAGCAAACAGGAGATGCACAGAGCACAGAGAGCTGGAAGTTTCCTGCAGGTTCTCACAGCATGAGAACCTCCTGCTGTGCATCAGGCAGGGCTTTTGAGCCCAGAATTTTAGCTCAGACACCTTCCCCATGGCCCAGACTGCCTGGTCCCTCCCCTGCTTACAATCTCTTGCTGCTTTATCAGGCCTGGCTTTGCTTGGTCTCCTCCACACCCCTGAGCTCTTGGCTGGGCTTTCCCTGTGCTGGCTCGGCTGGGGAAAAACTCCACATCCCAGTGTGGATCTGGCATGCATCACTGTCCCCTTGTGAGTGTCCCCAGGGTGGTGGCAGTGCCCATGGAGATGCCCCAGGGCACTGCAGGGGCTGAGTGCCAGGTGTCCCTGCTGGGTCTGGTGTCAGAGCTGCTGGGCTTGGGCTCTGCAGGGCCTGAGTTCCTACAGAGGCAGCATCTGCAGAGCCTGGCTGACTTCTGACCTGAGACAGAGTCTGCAGAGCCTGAGTTTTACTGAGTTCTTACTGAGCCTGGGCCTACAGGGCCTGAGTTCTTACCTGAGTCAGGATCTGCAGGGCCTGAGTTTTTATCTGCATTCATACCTGAGTCAGGATCTGCAGGGCCTGAGTTTTTCCTGAGTCCTGCCTGAGCCAGGATCTGTAGCGTGAGTTTTCACCTGAGTTCATACCTGAGACAGGATTTGTAGAGCCTGATTTTTTACCTGCATTCACACCTGAGTCAGTATTTGCAGGGCCTGAGTTTTACCTGAGTTCATACCTGAGTCAGGATTTGCAGGGCCTGAGTTTTACCTGAGTTCATACCTGAGTCAGGATTTGCAGGGCCTGATTTCTCACCTGAGTTCTTACCTGACTTCATACCTGAGTCATGATCCATAGGGCCTGTTTTCTCACCTGTTTTCTCACCTGATTTTTCCTCTGATTTCTCCCGTTTTCTCCCCTGTTTTCTCACCTGGCCAGGGCAGAGTCAGTGTCAGCTGTGTCCCCCTGAGCAGGGACCCCGTCCATGGCTCTGTGCTCACACCCTGCCCCTCATGGGCTGCACCACCAGCTGCTGATGGAGCCATTCCCACTGGCCATCACTCCAGAGAACAGACACTCTTGGGTGACTGAAAAAACCCATTTTTACCTGGAGATTCCAGCCCTGTGCCCCTCGTGTGGCTCACATGGATACCACCCATGGGCACGGAGCAGCAGCCGCCTGTCCCATGGATCCACAGCTCTTCCAGGAGCTTGGCTGGAGCTCCCGGCGTTCAGGAGGCAGCCTGGGCCGTTGGGGCTGGTCCCAGCTCCTCTGGAAAGCACAGCCCCACCCTTCAGACCGGGATAATGTTTTCCTAAAGCCTGGCCGTGGTTGGCTTTTGTTTTGCTGAGCTGTTGCTACGCTGCTGAGGCTCCGCCAGGGAAGGCGGCTGTGCAGAGGAAACAACCCTGGCAAAAGTCACCAAATCATTGTTCTGGCACTTTCTGTGTCATGGACAAACACATGAATTTGCACTTGTTTATCGGGAGGCACCAGGGCAGGATTTCTCTGGGCTGATTTGTCTGTTGGACCTGCTGCTCTCAGTGGCAGCACTTAGCCCCAAAAAACAAAACCAGGAAGAGACTAAGTGTTCCCACAGCACTTCCAGCACAATCAGCAAACCCTCCTCGAAAGCGCCTCTGAAACGAGGAATGCAAGAGGGAAAAAACAATTAACACCAGGGACTTTATTGGGGAAAAAATAAAAAGACAATTCTTCCATTAATCAGAGCCTTATCAGCAGCAAGGTGATATAAAGCCGGGGTTTAATTGGAACTGAGCAATGTGTTTGTGCTGCTGTGGAGAGCCTTGTCTATGCCAGCAGGAATGTGGCCTGCATCCTGTTTTCCCTGCCGTTTGGGGAAGGAATTCCTTGAAGGGCTGTGGTGTGTTTGCCCCCAGCTCCACGCTGGGTTCCTGCTCCTTTGTGCCTGCAGGGATCCCAGAGCTGTGGGATGTTTTGGAGGAAGCTGTTACAGATGGATAGCGAGACGATTGGCTCTCACAATTAAGGGATGAATATTGTGTGAATATTAAGAGAAGCTTTATTGATGTATAGTGATTGATAAAAATGAGAGCAGGCTCTTGGTGTTAAAGTAACTTCAGCATTTATTATAAGAAAAAGAAAGGCCCAAAGCAGGGGGCCCAGGCCAGGCAGGAGCGTTCCTGTCGAGGATGGAGCAGCAATGTCCCAGATGGAGCAGCACAGCTTCCCTGGGTCAGATGGCCCTTTTTACCCTGTTTTTTGTCCCTTTGCATTGGTTTGGGTTTGGATCCTTCATTTGCATGAAGGTTTAAGGCCTTGATTGTCCCATTACAGTTCTGTCTAGGCTGGCTTGCTTTGCTTGGGGATGCTGCACTTTTCTGAGGTGTAATTTCTTATAACTGCCCTTTTAACCCCTTTTACCATAACCAAACTAACAGTACATGTTAAAAACGAGAGCAGACTCCCTGTGCTAAAGTGATTTCAGCGTTTATTACAATAAAAGAAAGGCCCAAAGCAGGGCCCTGGGCTGAGCAGGAGCGTTCCTGTCGAGGATGGAGCAGCGCCGGCGCTGGGGCTGCTCAGCAGGGATGGCCCCGATGTTCCAGGGGAGCAGCACAGCTTCCCTGGGTCAGGAGCCCCTTTTCATCCTGTTCTTTGTCCCTTTGGATTGGTTTCTGTTTGGATCCTCCATTTGTATGAAGGTTCAAGGTGCTTGATTGGCCATTACAGTTCTGCCCAGGCTGGCTCGTGGTGCACTTTACTGAGGTGTAATTTCTTATAACTCCCCTTTTACCCCCTTTTACAATATAATTACCAAACTAACAGTACATGCTTAACAATCTATCAACTATTTTACAACAGTTTCTAACCTATTTTTAGCAATTTTGTTATTGTAGTTTAGATGTCCTCTGTTCTCCCCACAGTTCCCTTTCCCCCCTGTATTGTTGCCATCAGCCAGCCTGGGCTGTCTAGGACAGGTAAAAGAAGCTGTACAGGTTTCCCCTACCTGGAACAGTTGGGAATGGAAAAGCTTGGTGCTTAGAGAGTGCAGCATGGCAACACCTGACCCCCAATCCAGTTACAAAGCAGTTTCCACTGATAAATGGCAAAGAAGAGCTGACTGACAGATTTTGGGAGGGGCCAGGGCTGGCTGATGCAACCCCCAGTGGTATAAAAACCTCAGCATCCATCTTGAAGATGAACCTGCCATGTGATTTCCATGAGGGCAGCTCTCAGCGCTGCAGTTTTTCCTTATTTAGTCCTTTTGTTGTAATTCTTCATTAAGGTTTAATAAACCTTTTAAAATTTTTAAAGGGAGCAGTTGTTTCTCACAAAGCCAGCAGCCATGCCTGCAGCGGGAGCAGCTGGTGTTCCTCTCCATCCCTTTGTGCTCCCTGCAGCTCCCTGCACACCAGGACAATTCTCCAAGGGGACATTCCAGGCTCCAGGGGTGGTTTGCTCTGTTATTCACCTGTGCCAAGGGCAGCACGGACAAAACTTGGCTTGGGGTTTTGTTCCATCCTGCCCTGAGCAGTACCTGGGGGTGCTAGGAGCCCCCAGCTCTCAGGAAAATCCAGACAAGGAATCAGGCAGGGAAAGATCCTCCAGCCCCTCTGCCCCTGAGTGACCTTTGAAGGGTGCCTGGTCACTGCCTCCCATGGCAAACACTCAGGGAGGGGTTTATGCCATGCAAGGCAGCAACTTCCCAACTTCCCAACTCCCAGTTGCATTTTCCAGTCTCTGTGGGGGCTCTCGCAGTTGGATTTTTCCAGCCTCTGTTGGAGCTCTTCCAACTCCCTGTTGGATTTTCCAGCCAGGCCCTCAGGTCCACCCCAGTGCCTGGAAGGGTCTCCCTGACTGATCCTGGCTTTCCCCTCGTTCTGCTTCCTGTCATTAATCCCATTTTAGCACAGGGAACCTTTTCCCCTTTTCCCCCTTTTCCCCTTTTTGCCTTTTCCCCCTTTCCCAGCCCCAATACCAGTGATGCCTCCCTCCTGCATTTGGTCAGGATAAACAGCCCCAACCCAAATTCAACACCTTTTTCTGCACCAAAACTCTGCTTGGCTTGGCTGGACACCCGTCCAAACCCCTCAGGGCTGTCCTTGGAGACCACACAAATGCAAAGTTTGGTTCCCCCACCCAGGGACTCTCAATTGGATTTTCCAGACTCTCTGGGGGCTCTCCCAGCTCCCAGTTGGATTTTCCAGCCAGGCCCTCAGGTCCACCCCAGTGCCTGGAAGGGTCTCCCTGACTGATCCTGGCTTTTCCCTCTTTCTATTTCCTGTCATTAATCCCATTTTAGCACAGGGAACCTTTTCCCCTTTTCCCCTTTTCCCCTTTTCCCCTTTTCCATTTTTCCATTTTTCCTTTTTCCCATTTTTTCCATTTTCTGTTTTTCCATTTTTCCATTTTTCCTATCCCCAACCCCTCACAGAGGGAATCACAGCAATGCTTCCCTCCTGCATTTTGTCAGGATGAACAGCCCCACCCCAAATTCAACACCAAAATTGTGCTTGGCTTGGCTGGAGATGTGTCCAAACCCCTCAGGACTGCCCTTGGAGACCACATAAATACAAAGTTTGGCTCCCCCATGCAGGGACTCCCAGTTGGATATTCCAGCCTCTGTTGGGGCTCTCCTGACTCCCAGTGTAATTTTCCAGAATCCCTGGAGGTTCTCCCAGCTCCCAGTTGGATTTTCCAGCCAGCCCCTCAAGTCCACCTCAGTGCCTGGAAGGGTGTCCCTGACTGATGCTGGCTTTCCCCTCTTTCTGCTTCCTATCATTAATCCCTTTTTAGCACAAGGAACCTTTTCCCCTTCTCCCCTTTTCCCCATTTTCCCCCTTTCTCTTTTCCCAGCCCCAGCCCCTCACAGAGGGAATCACAGCGATGCCTCCCTCCTGCATTTTGTCAGGACGAACAGCCCCACCCCAAATTCAACACCAAAATTGTGCTTGGCTTGGCTGGAGATGTGTCCAAACCCCTCAGGACTGTCCTTGGAGACCACACAAATGCAAAGTTTGGCTCTGGCAGTGTCACCCCAGAGCAGGCTGGCAGTGTGGCACAAGCACCCAGCAGAGCAGCCCAGCATAATTAAGCAGCATTCTTATTCACGTCATCTCCTGGCTTTGGCATGGCTTTTATTGCAGTCATTACAAAGACAGATATTACTTTTGGATTGACTCACTTGATGGGTTGATCAGCACTTTATTGTAGCCTCCAGTTATAGCACTTTTTATGGCAGCCAGGAGAACTTAACCATTAGCACACTATTAGGAGGAACACTGGCAACTGATTAAGTTGCTGAAGGTCAAAGACATTTTTCTTAATTGCTCCGTGTGTGCTCCCTCCTCCTCCTCCCCCTGCAACGGAGCTGGAGGGAGAATTATTCCCTTTTAACAACAAAGTCACAGAGCAGCACCTCGGATTTGCCATCAAATCCCTGGGGAGGGGCTCATTCCCAGCCCACATCTTCTCTAAACTGCTACAGTCCTGCTGCTGGAATGAAGGCGTGGAGATTTTCATGGATTAGAACTGGAAAAGCTGCAGGGTGGTTTATTGGGTACCAGGTACTGCAGATAATGGGGCCAGAATAAAAGGATGTGCCAAGGTGACATCCCTGATTTTGGAGGGACATGGGAGAGGATTTTCCAGCCTGTGGGGTCTTTCCCAATTCACAGATGGATTTTCCAGCCTCTGTGGGGCTCTCCCAATTCCCAGTTGCATTTTCCAGCCTCTATAGGGCTCTCCCAACTCCCAGCTGGATTTTCCAACTCTATGGGGGCTCTCCCAATTCCCAGTTGGATTTTCCAACTCTATGGGTTCTCTCCCAACTCCCAGCTGGATTTTCCAGCCTCTGCAGGGTCTTTCCCAATTCCCAGTTGGATTTTTCAGCCTCTGTGGGGACTCTCATGACTCCCAGCTGGATTTTCCAGCTTCTGCAGGGTCTTTCCCAATTCACAGCTGGATTTTCCAGCCTCTGTCGGGCTCTCCTAAATCCCAGTTGGATTTTCCAGCCTCTGTGGGGGCTCTGAGTTGTGGCTGCTGCCAGACCAGCCCCACCAGAGGCAAGAGGAGATCCCAGAGTCTGGGAGAGTCTCCCAGATCAGCTTTGTCATTCTCCCCCTTGGAATGCAGCCCTTGAGGTGTTTTCCCACTAATTCAGGGCACAGATGCTCAGCAAGGTGTTCACACCCTGTTTTCCAGGCTGTGCTTCCAGGGGCACTCAGGAATGGCAATTCCAGCACAGGCTGAGCCAGGGGCACCTCCCTGCCTGTCTCCCTGTTCTTCTGAGTTCTTCCAAGCCTTCTGATGTTCTTTTAATGAACTTTCTCATGCACTTTTCTGTAAATAATTACTGTTTTACATTATTTCTGGAGGAGGAGAAATTTGATGGACTGTTGGTTTGTCCAGTGTCATTGGAGAGGTGGCACTGTCATCCTCCAATCCACTGTCACTACTGGAAATCTATAAATGTTGGAGTCAGAAAATAAACTGCCCTTCTCTTAACCTTGGAGGTTCTAGTGTGAATGTTGTTTTATTTCGTGTCCTATAGTGACAAGGGGACAGAGAGTTTTATCCAGGATGGGCTTACCTGGAGCTAATTCATTACCCAGCACAGCTAATTAATGCAATTTTAAACTGTGTGATCCCTTAACGTGACTGGGACCATTTCAGTTTTCTCCTCCTCTCCCAGCCCACCTGAGATGAGAAGCCAAAATCAACAATTTACCATTTCTGTGGTAAAATCTCCCTGCAAAATCTCCTGGTGGCCTGTCAGAGTCTCTTCCACAAGTTTGGGGCTGCTCCTTTCAACTTTACCTTATTTTATGTCACCACATCTTCTCCCAGGCAGAACCAGTTCAACAGATATAAAAAGGGAACAAAGACCCATTTAAAAAAACAATTTGCCCATCCTGATGAGGACAGAGCTGTGCCACAGAGCAGGAGGGAATTTTGTTGCCTATGGACCATCAGGGAAGGGCTTTTTCCAGGAATTCCTGGAAAACAGGAGGGTCACATGTAGGGCACAAGGTGTCCATTTGGATGGGAATTGTCAATAGGAAAAAAGCTGGATCTTATTAAAGATGCTCCATCTCTTATACTCAGAGCTGCCTTTGGAAGTTGCCTGATTTCCTGGATTTTCCACTTAAATGAAGTTTTATTGTTCTGCTCTTTCCTGTTACCTGTGAGAATTTATCAATTACTCCTCCTTCAGCCTCCTTCAGCTAATCTTTATCAGCAAATTCAATAACTCAAGAACAAGCACAGTCCTCTCTTATCCTTTCTCACCCTAATTAAGATGCTCTCCAGCATCTTCTTCCCTCGGGTGTTGCCCAATTAGGGCTGGTAATTAAAGCTGTGCCCAGGGCTGTGTTCAGAGGTTGGCATCAGTGCAGCCCCACCAGGGGCTCCTGGCAGGTTCAGGCTGTCCCTCAGCCCTTGGTGGCACTGAGGGGAGTTGTGGGACACCCCAGCAAGGAGCTCTGCTGAGCTTTTGGGATCAGAGAACTTCTCAGGATTTCTTTCTCTGCTTCTCACTGCTGAGTCCAAAGTTTCCCCACTTAAATGTGGGGGAACTCCCTGGAATATTTCCCATTATTCCCATGTCAACATTTCCTCTCTTAATTGATCTTAGGGCCCCAGAAACTCTCACCCTCAATGATTATTTCAGATTTTCCCTCTTTGCTTCAAGGCCAGACACTGTGGGAGAGCTGGATTGCATCTCCTGTGGTCCCACCTCCCAAAATGTGGGGTTCCCCTGGTGCCAGGAGCCTCTGAGCACCCACACAGGGATATTTCCCCTCTGAGACCAAGGTCTAGCCAAGGTTCCTTTAGGACTTCAGCAGGATAAAAAAAATCCCAGGGCTGGCTCAGTGGACATTGCAGTGATGGGGAAATCTCTGCTGGGAAATGCAGAAAATCCTCATTTCCCCCTGTCCTAGGGTGATGTTAAGATGCTGTATCCCCATTCCTGTGTTCTGTTCATGCTGATAACATGTTCTGTGCCTTCAAGCCTGGCTCTGCACAGTGAATGTTTTGTTTGGGTTTTGCTCTCAGCCGCTGCCCCACGGCTGGCGGGACACACAGACAGGGCAGTGCATGGTGCTGCTTTTGCTTTTTGCTTTGCTTTTCCCTTTGCTCCTGCTTCTGCTTTGCTCTTGCTCCTGCTCATTAGTTAGTTTAGCTCAGCAGTCCAAATTTTCCCTGGACTGTTTCTCCTTTCCCTTTTCTGGACCAACTCGAACCTGCTCCGGGCTGGGCCCTGGCAAACACCGAGAGTTTGCACCTTGTGGCTGCAGCAGCTGCCCCAGCACAGGAGGGACTGAGAACAGAGCGAGCACCCCCAGAGAGACTTTGTGAATTTGTCATCTTTGTCAGAGCGGTGACAGAGTGGTGTCACCTGGTATTGTTCATTCTGTGTGCTGGGGGTGCTGTGCTGTTCAATAAACAGGTTCTGTGTGCTGGGGGTGCTGTGCTGTTCAATAAACAGGTTCTGTGTGCTGGGGGTGCTGTGCCTGTTCAATAAACAGGTTCTTTCCACTGCTCTCCAAGGAATCCTTCCCAAACTGGTTGGGCAGAGGGGCTGGGTGGGTTTGCTTGCTGGAGGGGCCCTTTTGGAGGTTTTCTTCCAAATTTGCCCTACACCAGGACTCCCCCATTCAGCAGGACCCTGTGGGATAAACAAGAACAATCCCAGGCCTGCTCTGGAGCTCAGCTGGGCAGAGGAGGGGAAAATCTTCACTTGTGTGGGAATTCATTCAAGCTGCAAAAGGTCTCAGAGACAGCAGAACTGGGATTGGGGCTAAGCAGTAGCCATGGGATTGGTCAGCAGAAAAATTATGTAAAAAGTAGAAAAGTAAGGACTAATAGAACAATGGTCTGTGTATTAACGCTTGGCTATAATAACTGCCCAAGCTATAAAAAAATATATATATTACTATAAAATATATATAATAGATATATATTACTATAAAAAGTGTATCTAACAAAATATTTTAAAAGTTCTAAACTTAATAATAAAACTCTATACATTGTCTTTTAAAACTTACAAACAAATATAATATTCAAAATAAACAAACATGGTCTGTGTATTATCACTTGGCTATAATAACTCCCTGAGCTATAAAAAGTATATATATTACTATAAAATATATATTTATATATATATATTGCTATAAAAAGTATATCTAACAAAATATTTTAAAACTTCTAAACTTGATAATAAAACTCTATACATCTTAATAAAAATACTCTATACATGTATAGAGTTTTATTATTAAGTTTAGAACATTTTAAAACTTACAAACAAATATTATATTCAAAATAAACAAACATCATTTTAACAAAAATATGTGTACTTGTAGTAGTTAAATAAAACTACTGTCAATATGCTTTTACTTTATGGTGTATCAATTTTGAGGAGGCTGTTCCTAACAGTTCCATCCTATTCATAATTTATACATAATTTATACATAGCCCCCAACCAACAATAACTATGGATATTGTACACACCACATGGGGAATTTGCAGTGGTCCAAGGTACTTTTTTCTCCTTTTACCTGTAATTCCAGTTCCTTTTTATCATGTACCTTTACCATTAAATTCCCAGGAGCAATGATTTATTGTCACAGGAACATCTGAGGGACTCTGGTTCTCACACCAAGCCCTGGGCTGGAGGCTTGGCCAAGGGAGAGGCAGCTCAGCCAGGAAAATCAGGGAATAGGAAAGGCTGGGGCCCCTCATGAGCCTTCAGCATCTTCACATCATCCTTTAGATAATGGCTTTTGAACTGAAAATTATTATTATTAGTAGTAGTAGTAGTAATTGTAGTAATAATAATAATAATAATATCCAATCTCATCTAGATGGGATGATAATAATAATAGATGGAATAATCTATTGAAGATAAGGGATGTTTAAGTCAGCCAGATGGATTATAGAATTCTAGATGGAATAATAATAATAATAATAATAATAATAATAATAATAATAATAATAATAATAGGATGCTTTCCCAGATCTAAAGCTTGGTCCCTGCCCTGCTGACCCCACAGCCACAGGGAAGGATTGGACTCCACCATGGTCAAACACCACCAGAATCCCTCCACACAAGGATCCAAACTGGTCCCACATCCACAAACCTGGGGATAACTCCCCACCCCTGCTGTCAGAGAAATCCAGGAAGGAAGAAGGTGTTGAAGATAAGGAATGTTTGAGTCAGCCAGAAGGATTCTAGATGGGTTCACTTGGAACTGAGATGTGCCCAGGACCATTCCCAGCCTCCCATTTCCACTCCCTTTCCCGTTTCTTTTGGTCATCTGGATTCCTTCCACCTCACCCACTGACCCCCAGCCACCAAATAAGGAAGGAAAGCATTGACTGTTGTCATTATTTATTACAAATTATACATTGAAAATTACTGCCTAAAAAAATCAATAGATTTAAATAAATATACAGATTTCAGGATGCTACATTTGGCAGGTGTGCAGTAAGTCACTCAGGATGGGACATTACACACACGAGGAGACTGACAGAGTATTTTACAGCAGAATTTTATTTTAAATTACTCACATTAAACCATGTGCAAAATTTCCTCTGGAAAAAACCCTTTCAGGATTTTCCTCTTTTGGTTTTTTAGAGTGACTCCAACCTTCAGAAGGTCAAAGATAAAAACAGATTCTCTGCAGCTTTGGGGACCAAATGATTCATCTGCTCTTTCATCCACAATACAATCAATTGGTCTTAATGTTTCCCCTCTCTGGGGCTTAAAGCAAAATCAAGGAATTCTTTTTCTTGTCCATTGGGACTACACTTGCAACAGCCACAGGTTTTGGTCCACCACCAACTTCAAGCAGCCTCTCCAAAGCTCCTGTGCAGTCCTGGCGTGGGCAGCAGAGGGATCCAGCAGTTCTCTACCTGCCCTGCCCAGGTGAGAGCCCTGGCTCCCTGCAGAGCTCAGTCTGCCCAGGCAAACAAAAGTGCATTTGTGACACAGCTCCAGGGCTAACTTTGCCTGCCAGCTTGGTTTCCAGGCTCTGCACTCAGTGTTTTTTTCCAAATGTTTCCTTCTCTCTCGTAGGCCAGCAGAGCTGGGTTTAAACCTGAGCCTGACTCAGGCAGGGCTGTGCTCCCTTACAGAATCACAGGGTTTGGGTTGGAAGGACCTTAGAGATCACCCAGCCCCTGTTCTGACCAGTCCTTTCCTCCTCATCATTCCCACCTGGCTGCCCTCCCCTGCTGGTCCTGACTGCTCATTTGCTGCCCAGAGCCCGGCTCAGAGCTGACCTAGGCCAGGCTTTGTGTGCCCTCTCCAGCTGGGAGGAGGTTGGGATATTCAGGAGCTGCAGATCCTCACTGAGGGCATGTCCAGGGAGATGAGAGGGGGTCCCTGACCCAACCTAGGGCTCTGCTCACCCTGTCCTGCCTCTGGGGGCTCCTGCACAAGCCCAGCCCCTCAGCAGGGTTTGGTGCCATCCCTGGGGGAGCTGATCCTGCCCCTCAGCCCCAGCCAGGGTGGAAATCCACCCCAGGGATTTCTCAGCCACTGAGCACCCCTGACTGCTCAGCTGGCTCCAGGGGATGATGAAATAAACTCTAACATAAACTGGGAGCTGTTCCACCACGGGAGCCTCGTCCATGGGCACTGACTGACAGGAGAAAATAGTGCAAAGGTGGGCTCGGGCTGGAGACAGCTCATCCCTGACTGCAGAGAGCAGCCAAACCCCTCTGGATGGGCCAGGCTCGGACAGCTCCAGGCAGAGCCCAGGGCAGTGATGGGCTCAGTGCTGCCTGCTCCAGCCCAGCCCAGAACCCCTGGCTGAGCCCCTGCTGAGGCCTCCAGGGCACAGTCCAGCCAGTGCTGCTCCAGCACGACCCTTGCCTGTTCCAAAAAGGCACAATTCAGCTCCAGGACACTTCTCTGACCAGATGGACAGACAGTTTTTCCCTTTGCAGCAGTCCCTTGAGTGCTGGTTCGTGCAGCAGGAACACGGAGACTTCCACCTCCTTCTCTTCCATTCACGGCCTTCCCTTCAGCTCTAACAACTGACAGCAGAGCTGGTGGCACCCACAGGACTCCAAATTCTTCTGGTGAGCTTGGTGTGCTCCTGTCTCTTATCTCTTCTTCTTCCAGATGTTTCTTTCCCAGGGCAGAGCTGGTGGCTGTGTGTCCCTCTGCGAGCGCTGCTGGCGTTTGCTGGAGCGTGGGCTGGAGACCCTGAGGTCGCTGGGGACAGAGGGGACACCATGGTCACTCTCCAGCCTATCTGCCCCCTACTCAGCACCCCATAGCATCACATTTATCTGCCCCTCACCACAATTTGCTGGGAGGCAGGAGATGGGGAAGGAGGAGCAGGAATTTTTGTCCACAGCTCCATTAAGGCACAGTGGAGCTCCATCAAACCCAACGAGGTGTCAGAGGATTCAAGGGTGACCCAAAGTGCTGCTTCCCCAAATCTGCCTTCCAGAAAGCATCCCCATTGCCTCTGATTTATTAATTAATTTGCCACCTCCCTTTAGCTCAGTTATACTCCTGGAGTTGTTGTTTCTCCCCACAATTCCCTGATGTGGGCTTAGAAAAGCTCTGTCCTTTGGTCCAAAGTTGCTGCCCTATAAATTATCTTCCTACACGATGCCATCCCCCTCTCCCTCCTCTGTCCATCACTCACCTGCCTGTCCCACATCAGAGGAACTCCCCATTCCAACCAAGAATTACATTTTGGGAAGGGCACACGCAGCCCTGGCTCCTCAGATGGAGCCTTCAGTGCCACCGAGGGCAGAAACAGCCAAACCTCCTCATTGAGAGGAGCCAGGAGGAGGCAGAAGGTCAGATCCGAGTGAGAACTGCAGCCTGGGGCCACAACCACCCATTTTCCAGTGCTCATGAGGGATGTTCAGAGTGGCTTTAGGTGCCCTGCTCACCTGAGAGCTCTCAGCAGTCCATGATGGGGAGGCCTCGTGGCACCGCTCTGCAGAGACCTCGCTGATGTCCCAGAGCTCACGGGGAGCTTCAGACTCTGGAGGTACCTAAAGAGCAAGAGGAGAAGCCTGAGCCACCCACAGCCAGGCTTCGGGGAGCTCAGGGGGAGCCTGGCCCGGTGACAGACAGCTGAATGCACGGCTTTGAAGGGTTAATTGCAGCTATTTGGGAGCTATTCAGGGCTTACTTTGACTGCTATTCCCTCGTGCCAGAGCTCCTCTATTCACAGGCAGAATGAATGATTGGGGATTGTAACTATTGCCTGGCTGTGGAATTAATGACAGATATCCACAGGGACTTCACCTGCCCTCAGCAGCGCTGCTGGAGCTGAGCTCACACCCCACAGGCACCGTAAACAGAGGTGGCCTCGGGACATCTGGGTGCTTGGAGCACTGCTCTGCTCCCCTCTGAGCCATACAGGGGACACTGCTGTCCCAAAAATCCACAGCCTCACTTGTCCCTACTCCCAGAGCATTGCCAGCTCTCCCTTCTGAGCAGGGAACACTGCTGTCCCAAAAATTCACACCCCTGGTTGTCCCCACTCCCTGAGCATTGCCAGCTCTCCCTTCTGGAAGGGGACACTGCTGTCCCAAAGCTCTACACCCCTGCTTGTCCCAACTCCCAGGTGCTGCCAGCTCTCCCTCATGAGCAGGGGACACTGCTGTCCCAAAATCCACACCCTCACTTGTCCCCACTCCCAGAGCATTGCCAGCTCTCCCTCCTGAGCAGGGGACGCTGCTGTCCCAAAGCCCCACACCCTCACTTATCCCATCCCCACCAGCTCCCCCTTCCCACCAGCACACCCCGAGCTTCCCCAGCCTCCTGGCAGCAGCAGCAGGGCTAGAGGTGACACTGCTGCCTCTCAGCTGCTGAAGGGACCCTTGCACACCCAAACCACCCGGTGACACCACCAGGGCTCTCAGGAGGCAGGAAAAAGCCACCAGACAAGTCCCAGCTGTTGGCAAAGAGCCATCCCCAGGGAGCCCCTGTGCCCTGCCTGTCTCCCATCCCTGAGCAGCCCCCGGGGACACCCCCAGCCTTACCCAGGCCTGCCGTGGCAGAAGGTGGCACAGACGCTGTCCCTGGAGTGCGAGCACTCGCACCTGCCCGCGGATCTCCTGCGCCGCCTTGGCGGGCTGCCCAAGCCGTAGGGAGCGGTGTGCCTGGGAAAAACAAAGGAATTCAGCCGTGCCACCAGCTTTTTATTGGCCAGCAGGTTTGTACCAGGGTCATGGGAGGCAGCCAAGCCAGTGCCAGGATAATAAAAACTCATCTATAGACAGAAGGTGAAAAGGTCACTGATGGGTCTGAGCTTTAAACTCCAGCTCCTCTCCCACCCCGCCCCTCCCTGCTGGGGGATAGCTGCTCTGTGCTGGCTGGGAATGGGAGTTTTCTCTCCTTGCAGCAGCCCAGGTGCCCTTGCCAGGGCTGGCACACGGGCTGGGCGAGCTCCCATGGGTAGCAGAGCTCTGAGGAGCAGGGCTGGCCCAGCCCTGAGGTGCCAGCGCTCTCCTTCCCCACAGGTTTAACACACAGGACACTGCACAGCCACAGGAGCCTCGGGGCCAGAGCAGGTTCTGGTGCTCCCAGCCTACTCCCAGAGCTGCCAGCACGCTCCTGCTCCATCTCTGATGTCAATCTCCTCTCCCAGAGGCTGCAGCATTGGCAGCGACTGCAAGCAACTATTCCCCGAGCAAGCAGCGAGTTGTAAATGCATGTCAGCGAGCACGATTATAACCACACCTGAGCGCATGTGTTGTGCTCCAGTGCCATGGCCATTGGTCTGCAAGCTCTGGGAAAGCTGCTCCGGCATTCCTGAGGGCAGGACTTGGCAGCCACGCCCGCAGTGCCAGCCCACCCCTGTCTCATTAGCAATCCTGGCAGGCAGCAGCAGCCGGGGTTACGCGTGCGAGCGAGCGGGGAGAGGAACTTTTCTGACTCGCGGCCACAACATCTCGGTGTTGCTGCGGGCTCGAAGAGGTGCAAACCTCGGGAAAAGCTGATCCCGGGAGGGAGCAGCGCCCTGTGCTTTCACCCCGACCCCCGGGGGATGGACAAACACCCGAGCAGCAGCAGCATTAGCAGCACGGTTTGTCCCTTTCTGGGCTGGCCGTGCACCTTGGAGCAGGTGCTGCCGGAGCAGCGGGAGCCTTTCCCACCCTCTCCAGCAGAAGGTACAGCCCCTGCCCATCAGCAGAGCTCCCCCGAGCGCCGCGCTCTGCTCACCCAGGTGTGTTGACCCAGATGATGTCCAGGTGACAGAAGTAGATGCATTCCTTATCCAGCCAGCTGTTGCAGGAACATCGCTTGCTCCTCGGCCGCGGGGCCAGGTGCGACTCGGCCGGGGGATGGCCCAGACCTGCGGCAAGCAGCACAGGGAGCGAGGGATGAGCAGCCCGTCCGTGTGTCCCCTCTGAGAACCCCGTCCGTGTGTCCCCTCTGAGGGTCCCGTGCGTGTGCCCCCCCAGAGGGTCCCGTCTGAGGGTCCCGTCCGTGCGTCCCGTCTGAGGGTCCCGTCCGTGCGTCCCCTCTCAGGGTCCCATCTGAGGGTCCCCTCTCAGGGTCCTGTCCGTGTGCCCCCTCTGAAGGTCCCCTCTCAGGGTCCCGTCCGTGTCTCCCCTCTGAGGGTCCCGTCCGTGCGTTCCCCCTGAGGGTCGCGGCGCTGTCCCGGTGCCGGCGCGACCCTCTCAGCCCCGGGGGCTCCCCGGACCGAGGGTCCCTCACGGTCTTCCGCGCCCACCCCGGGCACTCCCCGGTCCCCTCCCCGCATCCGAGGGGGCTCAGGGGGTCTCTCCTCCCTTGCGGGCACCCCCGGGGCACCGAGCCCCGCTCCAGCCCGGGGCTCACCGGCTTCCAGCAGGGCGCAGAGGGCGAGCGCCAGCAGCACGGCGGGGTGGCTGCCCATGACCGCGGCTTCTCTGGCTTCTCCTCCTTTTCCTGCCGTGCCAGCTCTTCCAGCGGAGCCGCCGCGCTGCGTCTGGAGCCGGCGGGAGCCCGGCAGGTGCTTTATAGCCCCGGCCCGCGTCACCCGCTCCGCCCCCGGGGAACGCCGGGCTCGCGTGGGGCGGGCGCGGACCCCCCGCTCCTCCCCGGAGGAATCCTCGCGTTCCTCTGCCCGGGGAGCTCCGGGGAATGGGAAAAGTCTCCGGGGCCGGGATGCGGTGAGGCAGAGTGTGCCCCGAGCGGGGCTGTGCCTGCAGTGAAGGCAGCGAGCACAGCGGGGTCTGCAGGCACTGTCCCCCTGGAGCCCCCCGCATGTCCCCCGGCCCTGGGGGATGCTTTAAACTGCAGAAACTGCACAGGGTTCAAGGTCAAAGTCAAGTTTTCCTTGAAATGTCTTAATTTGACTTCTTTATTTCATAAAAATGTAAATTGATAAGCTCACTTGAAACTGCTGCTCAGTTGGTGCAATGACAGTCTTGGCTTTCTCTCTCTCTCTCCTCTGTTTTTTCCTCTAAATCAACTTTAAGACTTTTGCTACATTGAGCAATTAAAGTTTCTTGCAATAAATCTGCCCGTGCACCGTCTAATTTCGCTTCAGCATCCCTGTGGCACATTCAGCATTATCTGCACATTTTTAGGATGCAAATCATGTGAAGCACAGTCACCTCCTGGCAGGCACCAGGAGGAGTCAAAGCCCTTCACCTTGCCCGTGCTGTGTCAGGCAGAAGCAGGAAATTCCTCCGGGGAATTGTTGGATCCTGAGCATTCCAGGGATGGATCACAGCTTCCAGGCACCCTGAATTCCTTGGGACCACCAGATCCAGCTTGGAGTGACAGCTCCAGGCACAGCAAATCTCGGGCAAAATCCTGCAAACGGTTTGGAAAAGCAAAATCACCGTGTTTGCCTTTTGCAAGACGTTCTCCAAAGCTTCTTGGGAAAGGGAGTGTATTTTATTTGTTTACCATGCGCAGTTCAGCTTTTATGGCCCTGTTGTCATGGGCAAGGTGGTGGCAATTGCAGCCACGGTGAGGTCTCATGCCCAGGAACACGTGTGAGGCAAAGGAAAGGGAAATAAGGAAAAGTGCAGGGAGGGAGAGTGAAGAAAACTGCTCCTGAGCTGGAGCTTCTGCTCACAGCAGCTCATGGAGTAACACAGGTGATGACTGCAGCCCTGCAGGAAAAGTCTGCAGGATTTGACATTCCCTCGGTGCAAGCAGGAATTCTCTCTGTGCTCGTGCAAAATGCACACAGGGGGTGTGTGCAGGGAAAAAAACAGCAGGAGCAAAGAAACTGCACAGAGGGCATGAAGTGAGGGGGCACCGAGGCCAGAGGGGATAAAAAATGTATGTATGGGCATGCCATGGAAATAACAGAGCAGGGAATGTGTCAGGCAGAGAAAATCAGGAAGAGCGCAAATGATAAATTAATAAAAAAAATAAAGACAGAGCTCATAAAACAAAGCAAACAGAGGGAAGTATTTAACCTCTGTCCCAATGCAACAATTATTCTAAAGAAAACAGGGAAACACAAAAGCAGCATTACCTGTTACTGCCCATATTCCAGCTGTGCCAAGTTTCAGAGTTAAGTCAGAGCTGTGTGTGACATTCCAGATGCCAGCCCAGTGATACAATAAATCTGCCTTGGCTCCCGTTCCTGCGCTCCTCATCCTGGTCACTGCGGGCTGAAAGACGATCCCCTCGACGTGGGGAAGGCAACGCAGCCGTGTTTGCTCACCCCGAGGGAAGGCTGGCCAGTGAATGACATCATTTTACAAAAAAGGGCGCTGGCTTTGAAGGGGTGCTGCCGGAGAGGGCCGGGACAGCGCCGCGGCGCTGTTGGTTGGGGTTGGTTTGCTGAAGGGATCAGCCCTGTCACACCCAGAGCTGTGCCTCGGGCAGGGAACCACAGCCTCAAGCCAACCCCAGATTTTGGGCATCTAGGTTCAAGGAATTTCCTCCACCTTTTGTGGCCGGGGGTCTGTCACCCAGCTCACGTTTCCGAGGAGCACCTGGAGCTCCACGTACCTGTCTGCAGTCTGCTGGAGGTGCCCAGGTGTCTGCTGCTATCTGTCATGCCAGGTGCAAAAACATCTTCACAAACTAGGCCTTTCAGCCAAGGATTTCTCAATTGTTGTCTTCATTTCCCATGAATCCCACCAGGCTGAAAATGGAGCAAATGTTACACCCTCGTGCTCGTCCCTGTCTGTGGAGGGGAGCCTGAATTCCTGGTTTTTCTCCAGGAAAAGCCCTCCTGTGCTGAGCAGGCACCAACCTGAGCTGCACACCTTGGGATGTTTGGCACCAGAGCTTCAAAGATCCCAAAGGATGTGGGGCTATGGGGATGAATGCCTCTGGTTCTTGCAGGGAACCCTGCAGAGATGAGGTGGGGCTGGCTCTGAACCAGCTCTGAACTGACCCAGCTCTGAGAGCTCTGTCCAGAGCTAAAGAGCTCCTGTGGAAAAACCATACTTTATAAAGTTGTTTTGCCTTTAGGGCTTGTGAGGGAGAATGCCCAGGCAGAAGGTGAAGCAGCTGCTTCAGCACCAAACCCATCCTACAGAGCTGGGGGGACTCAGTGACCTTGGAGGATTTTTCCAACCTCAGTGATTCCTCGGTTCAGTGATTATTCTGGTGTCTGTGGTGGTTCCAAGAGAACCTGCTTGGTTTAGGATGGAACATCGTGAGCTGAAGGGACCCCAAGGATCATCCAGTGCAGCCCCAAACCCTGCCCAGAGCCCCCAACACCCCCACCCTGGCCATCCCTGCAGCGCTGCCCAAATTTCTCCCCCATCCTTCATCTCCCCCATCCCTCACTCTCACACAACCATGGAATGTGCTGAGCTGGAAGGGACCCACAGGGATGATCAATGCCAAAGCCAAAGCCTGCCCAGAGCCCCCAGCAAGCCCAGCCTGGGCATCCCTGGAGCTCTGGCAGCCTCGGGGCCGTGCCCATTCCCTGGGCAGCCTGGGCAGTGCCAGCACCCTCTGGGGGAAGAGCCTTGCCCTGATCTCAGCCTGAGCTGCCCTGGCCCAGCTCCAGCCGTGCCCTGGCTGCTGTCCCTGTCCCAGAGCAGAGATGGGAGCTGCCCCTGGGGAGGAGCTGCAGATCCCTGAGCTCTGCCCTCAGTGCGCCCTGCTCCAGCTGCACACACCAAGAGCCCTCAGCTGCTCCTCCTGTGGCCCTTTCAGACCCTTCACCATCATTGGACACCCTAAACACCTTTAGATGTCACATTTTGGTGCCCCAAACCCACAGATGTTAGATCCCCTCATGTTGTGGGCTGGGGGATCAGCCTGCACTGGGAGCTGTGGCTCTCCTTGACCCCCAGAGCATGGAGAACCTGCACAGCTCCTGCCCCTGTCCTCCTTGTTCCCCTGATAAGGATCAGGAGCCAGCTTCCCAAGGCCAACCCTCCTGGCACTTTCACCACGCTAAAATCACAAAGAAAAACAACAGGGCTGGAGGAGGGCCGGGCCGTGCTGCACAAACACGGCTCCCAAAGAAGGAACAAAGGCGTGCACGGGGTCCTGAACGCCAAAGATGGGCTCTGCCTCCTGCAGTTATTTTTTCCCTTTTGTTTCTGCCTGCGGGAGCACATTGTTCATGTCACTGTGAGGAGTTCCAGGCAGACATGACGAAAGGGACAAAGCAGCCCAGGACAGGAGACATCCCGTGCGGGCCTGGCACTGTTTGGAAACAAGGAGTGAGCAAACAGGAAAGGCCTTTAACCATTGAGCACTCGGGATCCCAGCGTGCTCTTGGCACCGGCAGGAACAATGGGGTGATGTCACGAGCCAGAATTCCCCGTGGTGGATGGCAGCCCAGCAAATAATCAGCATTCTTGTCCTGGGACATGAGCAGCATTTTTCCAGCGTTGTTCATCCCCCACGGAGCCGCTGTGAGGAAGTGAAGGAAAGAGACATTGTCAAGTGGGGCTTCCTTTGGGATTTTCACTGCCCCCCTGCCCTCCCCAGCTCAGCACATCAGCTGTAATTAATAAATCCCAGCTTTCTGCTGATGGGGAGGAGCTCAGGGAGGCACAGGGAGGCTGGAGATGTTTCACACAGTGGGAAAGGGTGAACACACAGTTTGGATACTTGGAAGGCAAAGGGGCAGAGTTTCCTCAGCTCTGTGGGGCTGTGAGCTGACACTGAGTGAACCTGGAGCGTTGCCCGTGGGATTCCAAAGGGGCTGAAGATGGCTCAGGAGAGAATCTTGCACACACAGTGGTGGAATTTCAACACATTTTTAAAAATAATTTCAACAATTTTTTCAACAGTTTTTTCAACAATTTTATTATTATTAGTTTTAAAGGCTACTAAACAACATGAACAACACAAAGGCATCCTCCAGATCCCAGTTTCTCCTTATTTTGGCCTAAAGTCAGCTCTGTGGAGAACATCCTGAAGTTCATTTGCAGCATCCAGGCCTCTCCTGAGGCAGCTCCTGAATTCCCTTTTCTCTCCTTTCTGCTGATGGGGACTGGTGCCATGGGAGGACTGGGAGAGCTGGGCAGCCCTCAGGGCTTTGTTCTTGGGCTGTTACTGGAAATCCAGACTCACCTCTCCAGGATTTGCTCTTCAAGGTCCCAGTTGGTTTCCCCGCAGCCACCCTGGGCTGGGCTGTCCCTTCTGTGCTGTCCCAGGGGAGGTGGCACTTCTTGCTGGAGCTGGAGGTGGGGTTTCAGCAGCAAAAGGGACCTCAGTGAGTGCCAGGCAGTCCTGAAATGCAGCCCTGCAGAGAGGAACCCAAAGTCATGAGGGTGTGCATGGTTTGCTGAACACAGATGTGCCCTGCCCTGTGTGTGAGGTCTGGCTGAACACACCCCAGGGGCTGTTGGTGTGGTCACAGTGGGGTTCTTCAGGTGTTTTCCCATCCTGAAGCTCCCAGGGAAGCCCAGTGTCCCTCTCAGGGGTGGGCAGAGGCAGCCTGGCCCCAGGTGTTGGCACTGCTGCTTCTGCCCACACCACAAACACAAGGTGTCCCCAGGACAGGTGGGGTTACACAGAGGGTAAGGTCCTGGGATGTGCCATCTCCATCCTTCCCAGGGAGGTGGGAAGGGACAGGTGGCCTTGGCAAGGATCACCTGTGACCTCCAGGAGAGGCAGGCTGTGACCCAGGAAGGGTCTGTCCCTGTGCCAGGCACTGCCCTGTGCCAAGGGCCAGCCTGGAGGGATGAGGCTGATATTGCCTGGCATCCTGGGGAGCTGCAGGGATGGATCATCCAGTTCCCTTCTGCAGGGATGGATTATCCAGTTCTGATATCCAGGGATGGATCATCCAGTTCCCTTCTGCAGGGATGGATCATCCAGTTCTCATATCCAGGGATGGATTTTCCAGTTCCTTTCTATAGGAATGGATTAACCAGTTCTGATATCCGGGGATGGATTTTCCAGTTCTGCTCCACAGTGATGTATTAACCCAGTTCTGTTTTTCAGGGATGGATTATCCACTTCTAATATCCAGGGATGGATTTTCCAGTTCTGCTCCTCATGGATGGATTAACCCAGTTCTATTTTCCAGGGATGGATTATGCAGTTCTTTTCCCCAAGGATGGATTATCCAGTTCTGCTCTCTAGGGATGGATTATCCAGTTCTGCTCTCTAGGGATGGATTATCCAATTCCCTACTGCAGGGATGGATTATCCACTTCTGTTTTCCAGGGACAGATTATCCCAGTTCTGTTCCCCAGGGATGGATTACCCAGTTCTGTTTTCCAGGGATGGATTATCCCAGTTTTGCTCCACAGGAATGGATTATCCAGTTCAGTTCTGCAGGGATGGATTTGTTCCACAGGGATGGATTATCCAGTTGTCTTCCCCAGGGATGGGTTATCCAGTTCTTATATCCAGGGATGGATTAACCTAGTACTGCACTGCAGGGATGGATTATCCCAGTTTTGCTCCCCAGGGATGGGTTATGCAGTTCTGTTCCCCAGGGATGGGTTATCCAGTTCCCTACTGCAGGGATGGATTATCCAGTTCAGTTCTGCAGGGATGGATTATCCCAGTTCTGATATCCAGGGATGGATTATCCAGTTCTGCTCTCCAGGGATGGATTATCCAGTTCTGTTCTCCAGGGATGGATTATCCAGTTCACTACTGCAGGGATGGATTATCTCAGTTCTGATATCTAGGGATGGATTATCCAGTTCTGTTTTCCAGGGATCATTTATCCCAGTTTTGCTCCACAGGGATGGATCATCCAGTTTTGATATCCAGGGATGGATTATCCAGTTCTGTTTTCCAGGGATGGATTATCTCACTTTTGCTCCACCGGAATGGATTATCCAGTTCAGTCCTGCAGGGATTGATTTGTTCCACAGGGATGGATTATCCAGTTCTGTTCCCCAGGGATGGGTTATCCAGTTTTTATATCCAGGGATGGATTATCCCAGTTTTGATATCCAGAGATGGGTTATCCCAGTTTACTCCCCAGGGATAGATTATCCAGTTGTGCTCTCCAGGGATGGATTATCCAGTTCTGATATCCATGGATGGATCATCCAGTTCTGATCTGTAGGGATGGATTTTCCAGTTCTGTTCCCCAGGGATGGATTATGCACTTCTATTTTCCAGGGATGGATTATCCCAGTTTTGCTCCACAGGGATGGATTATCCACTTCAGCAGGGATGGACTATCCAGTTTTGATATCCAGGGATGGATTATTATGCAGAATAATCCATCCCTGATATCCAGGGATGAGTTATTCAGTTCTGCTCTTCAGGCAGAAGACACAAAGCCAGGGGTGCTGTCCTTCATGTCTTGGTGACACTTTCCTACCCAGGAATTTGAATTCCAGTGGCTGTGGGACAGTAAAGTGGAAGGGCAGGAATGGCAGCAGATCCTGGTCCCTTCCTGCAGTAACTGGAGCTCTCAGGAGCCACTGATCAGGCCATGGTTGGTGTTCCTGGGATTCTGGCACTGATGGGATGCCCTGGGATGTCTGTCAGGCAGGGAGAGAGAGCTGGGATCTTGGTCCTGGAGGGAGAAAACAAAGTGAATGTCTCCAAAACCTGTAAAATGTCCTGAGCTTCTCCTTCTAGGTTAAATTCCTCCAGGGTAGATGTGTAGAGTGAGTTGCGTTAAGGGAGCTGCAGAGATCAGTCAGTCAGTCTGCAGCCTGATCCTGACCCTGGTACACAAATGTCATTAAATTTATACAAAGTGACCAAGCTTTGAGTCAGATAAAAGCAGGGGGAGGCAAGATGGAGGCTGAATTAAATCCAGGGAGACACAGATAAATGGGAATATTGGGAATGTGTGGGTGTGTGATCAGCACACTCAGCTCCTTGCAGGGCTCTCCTGTTCCATCAGACCTGGATAAAACCTTTAGGAGCAGCCAGACCTGGCCTCTTATGGCACTGCCTTCTGCTGGTGGCTGTCACAAACCACAGACCTGGTCTGGCTTTTTAGTTATTTAAAATCATAATAAATGTGCTCCTGAAGATGCCTTTTCATCCTGCTCTGGGAGCTCTTGAAAAGAGAAACACTGAAAAAAAAAAATGCAGTTCTCCCACATCAAGAAATCTGAGGATTTTTGAAAATGTCAGGACTCCAAAGGCTCCCAACTCCTGCTACTTTCCTCACCACCTGGGAACCAGAGCATGTTTCACCCTTTCTCTGTGGATGGAAAAGGGAATATTTGCAGTTTAGAAAGGAGTTTTTTAATAAAGTGAATGACAATTCCCGTGTGCCTGCCTGATCCCACATTTTTGTGCCCAAAAGGCAAGAAAAGCAAAGTGCAGAGTGTTTTAACAGCCCTGTGAAGACATTCCTCGTGTGTTGAGTGTTCATTGGAACACCTTAACAGGGATGTCTGCCTTGGCTCCACCCTGATGGCTGAACCCCTTCAGCTTTCCAGCACGATGAGTGACCTGGAATTTATAATTACAATGGGTGTCATGCAATTAATCAGCACCTGGGAGCTGCCTCAGTGCTGTGAGAGCCCCAGCCTCTGCAGCAAGTGCAGGAGAGCAGCTTGTGCAACAGGGCTGGGACAAGCCTGGAGGGGCTCCTGCCACCTGGACAGGCACAAATCCCCTTCCCCAGGTGCCCCAGGGTCAGGCACAGCAATGGGAACAAGGTTGGATGCCAGCACACAAAGTGACTTCAAGCAATCTGTTTGGAAATGTTCAGCAGCTTAAATCCATTCCTGACCTCTCTTTAAATCCATTCCTGAGCTCTTCTTCTAGGTTATATTTCTCCAGGGGAGATGTGTGGGGTAAATTGGGGTTATGGAGCTGCAAAGATCAGTCAGGGGCAGAAATTGATGCAGAGAACAAGGCAGAAGTTAAAGAGAGAATCCCAGAGTGGTTTGGGTGGGAAGGGACCCTAAAGCTCATGGGCAGGGACACCTCCCACTGTCCCAGGTGCTCCAGCCTGGCCTTGGGCACTGCCAGGGCTCCAGGGGCAGCCACAGCTGCTCTGGGCACCCTGGCACAGCCCAAACCTCTCTAACCAGGCCTTGCCAGGCTACAAACCCCCTGTGGCAAATGGCACTGGGGGCACCTGCAACCAGCCAGGAAATCATTCTTTCCTTTCCTTTCTCCATTGGCTGCAATGGCTTTGGTGCTGGTTTCCATCCTGGATTGAGGAATGTGAATGCCAGAGTGGTTTGGGTGGGAAGGGATCTTCAATGGCAGCTGATTGCAGCCCAGGGCCACCTCCCACTGTGCCAGGTGCTGCCAGCCCCAATGTCCAGCCTGGCCTTGGGCACTGCCAGGGCTCCAGGGGCAGCCACAGCTGCTCTGGCAATTCCAGCCCAGCCCCTGCCCACCCTGCCAGGGAACAATTCCCAATTGCCAAGATCCCATCCAGCCCTGCCCTCTGCCACTGGCAGCCATTCCCTGCCTCCTGTCCCTCCATCCTTGTCCCCAGTCCCTCTGCAGCTCTCCTGGAGCCCCTTCAGGCCCTGCAAGGGCTCTCAGCTCTCCCTGCAGCCTTCTCCTCTCCAGGGCAGCACCCCCAGCTCTCCCAGCCTGGCTCCAGAGGGGCTCCAGCCCTGCAGCAGCTCCGTGGGCTCCTCTGGGCTCTCTCCAGCAGCTCCAGGTGCTGCTGGTGTTGGATTCCCAGGGCTGGAGCAGCTCTGCAGGTGAGGAATCACCTGAGCAGGGCAGAGAGGGAGAATCCTCTCCCTCATCCTTTGCTGCAGCCCAGGACATGGGGGTGATTTTAGGTTTCAAACCTTCACTGCTGAGCTTTTAACCCCCCAAAATCCCCAATTCCTTCTCTCAGGGCTGGTTTTGATCCATCCCCCAGTCCCTGCTCACCTTTGGGATTCCCCAGGTGCAGCACCTTGCACTTGGCCTTCGTGACTCCCCCAGGTTCTCCCAGGCCCCCCCTCTCCAGGCTGCCAAAGTCCCTCTGGATGGTGACATAAAGCAGGGAGAAAAGCGAGGAAAACAAACAAAATGCAAGTGTCTGCCCTTTACACCTCAGCACTTCAATAGGGGGTTAATTATTAATTATTGATATGGTTTATTGGTGCTTGGGGCATTGATTGTGCCGCCTGCAGGACGGATCCCATTGTTCTGAACAATGTGCAGATCCACGGGGGCACCCACTGGGGTTACAAAGGTTTTCCAGAAAAAATGCTGATGCTGAAACACTCAGAGTTATGAACACTGAGAATATCTTGATTTCCCTCCTAAATTAGGGCTTGAGAAGAAATTAACTCCTGAGTGTTTGAAATTTTTTTGCCATCAGTAAAGTTATTCCAGCTCTCAGTCTTGAAATTTGCTGCAAAATGATTGATTTAATTTTCTTTACTCAGAGACTGAAAATTTAAAAAAGGAAAAAAAAAATCTCCTGTCAAAACACCACATTTTAATCAGACTTGCAACTTTCCAAAATGCTTTTAAGAGAAGATTTAAAAATGTTTTTAAAAGAAGTCAGAAACACTCTATTTGGAGGGAAAAAAACTCAAACAACCAAACTGCAAAAAACATCTCCAAGATGATCATAATTTCCATGCACCTTTTTTTTTTTTTGGGAGGAGATGAGAGGCTCCAGCAGCAAATGAGTTAGGGAAGGAAACAAGGAAAGTTGCAGGAGAAAGTTTAATTAAAGTGGGAGTAATTAGGTGCTGAGGAATCCCAGGGAGGACCTGGCACGGGCTCGGTCTGGGCAGTGTCTCCTGCCTGGATGGCTCTGCCCTTGGCCAGGTGGAGCTGTAATTTGGTTACTGGTTAACCAAATTAAAATAACCAGCTTGCCATGTGGAGGAGAGATGGGGGTAGGATGGTGGGGATGGACAGAGAGCAGAGATCTTTGCAGCCAGGGTTTGGAATTTGGGTTTATTGCAAAGAGCCTGGGTGCAGGGCCCTGCTGGGAGCTGCCAAACACAGCTCAGAGCAGGCCCAAAGAGGGAAAGAGAGAGAGCAAAGAATAAAAGCAAGAGGAAAAAGAGGTAAAGAAAGTGGTAAAGGGAAAGCAGGCAAGAACATGGTAAAGAGGATGAGAGTGAAGAATAAAAGCAAGAGGGAAAGAGAGCAAAGTTCCCATTACAATGCCATAAATCTTCTTCTGTGCTGAATATTCTGATTCTCACTAACCAATCTAGTCCAAGATACAAATCCTACAGCATTTCCATACTATAATATTAGTATGTAACATTTACATTAGTATATAACATTTTGTGACTACGTTGATAAATCATAGCTGAAGGGTTGAGGGTTGGTTGGTGATTCATCGATTGTCTAGGGAGGGTAATAATAGAGCTGGGAATGTTATTGAAATGAAAATTAGTGGGATTGATAGGAAGGGTGGGCTTGAAAATTGGTCAAAGAAGCTTAAGTTCATGGTCAGGTTCAGGGGGCAGTGCTTGGAGCGATGGGTGGTTGGCTAGAGGGGAGATTTATTGATACAAATGACAGAAGTTTGGGTTGGATAATTAAAGAGAAAGTGAGTCATGAACTTAGTTCATGACTCAGTCAGTTACTATATATATATATAAATAAATAAATAAATAAATAAATATACTATATACACACACACATATACATATATATATATAAATATTTACTATAAGAATCATTACATTCCCACACTGGGTTACATTTTAAACCCTACAAACTCCTCTTTGGGCCCCTTCTGCCAAGCCAGCAGGGTCTGCTCTGAGCCTTGGGCCTGTCTGCAAGCAGAGGGAATTGTTTGATCCAAAGGGGATCACCTTCAGCTGGCCATGCCATTGTTTTCCAGTTGTTCAGTAACTGAGGGATCTCAAAGCTTGCTTTCATTTCAATCTGGCTTAGAGTTTCCATATTCTCAGAATCTTTTGCCAGGCAATCATATTTATAAGGCTTTCCTGTTTCATCTTCCCCAGTAGCCATGGGATCCCATTCCTCTGGGGGTTTGACTCCAAGCACAGAGGGATCCAAGCTGAGGGGAGCCACACGATTTTCTGCCCCGCTGGAAATTCTGTCCTTTTCTATTCCAACCTATAAGGATGTCAAAATACTTGGAGTTTCATAGAAAAAAAAATATATATATAATAAATATAATATAAAATATAATAAATATAACATGAGAAACAATTTTATCTCAGGTAAATATTATTACAGGAATGATTTATTTTTGAATATATTTTATAATATATTTCAATATATTATTTATCTAATCTCAACTATTTTATTACAGGAATTATTTATATATATATATAATATATTTAATATGTTAATATATATATATTTATTAATATTTTTAATAATATATTTTTGATATATTATTTATTTTATCTCAACTTATTTTATTACAGGAAATATTTATTTTTATATATTTTAATAATGCATATTTTAATATATTATAATATATTATAATATATTTTATAATATATTTTTAATATATTATTTATTTAATCTGAACAATGTTATTACAGGAATGCATTATTGTGAGCAAAAATTGCAATTTTTTCATATCTTAAACAACATTTTAGCATTATTAAAACAATTGTTGCAGTTTGAAGTCTAAATTTAAACCTCCCAGCAGCACAGCCCATTCCAAAGCTGATAGGAGGTGTTGCAAAATCCCAAACAAGGGCTGATTTTGTGACCTCTGCTGCTGCTTTAGTGGTTTCAGAACAATCAGGAGGATTGTTTGGCCAGGGTTGTGGAGGATTGATTTGTAAAGGATGTTTATCAACACTGTGGTTGTGATTCAGCCCAAGGGGCTGCTTTTTATTTTCTTTTACTTTTATTTTTTTAATTATTTTTTTTAATATTCACGGTCCAAATTTCCCAATAGGGAAGGGAAGGGAAGGGAAGGGAAGGGAAGGGAAGGGAAGGGAAGGGAAGGGAAGGGAAGGGAAGGGAAGGGAAGGAAGGGAAAGGGAAGGGAGGGAAGGGAAGGGAAGGGAAGGGAAGGAAAGGAAAGGAAAGGAAAGGAAAGGAAAGGAAAGGAAAGGAAAGGAAAGGAAAGGAAAGGAAAGGAAAGGAAAGGAAAGGAAAGGAAAGGAAAGGAAGGAAAGGAAAGGAAAGGAAAGGAAAGGAAAGGAAGGAAAGGGAAAGGAAAGGAAAGGACTGGCATTCAATCCTGATGGAAACATCAGTGCAGCTTTGAGTGCTGGAAGCAGGGAACAGCCTCCTTAAATCACAGAGTCAAGCAGCTGGAGGAAGTATCAGGAAATCCAGCCATCCTTGGAGTGACCCCTGCCTCTTTTTTTAGGCTCTTGTTAAGGAAATTCTGGATAATTTCACCAAAACCCAAATATCCCCCAGCCCTTCCTTAATCCCCAGTGCCCACGCTGAACTCAGCTCCTGAGGGCCCCAGAGCTGCTCCCACACTGCTCCTACTCAGCTCCCCTGCCCCTGAGAGCCTCCCCCTGCTCCCTGTGGTGCCTTGGGAAGGCTGATCTAGAGCAGAGACCAGATTGAGTTAAAGAATAAAGCAGGGATTTATTGAAAGGATCTCCTCAATGGATCCACCTTGGGCAGCACAGGAGCTCAGCCAGGGCTGCACCCAAGATGAACCAAAATGGTCCCAAAATGAACCCAAGATGAACCAAAATGGTCCCAAAATGCACAACCAGTCACAGGATCTCTCCCTTGGATCAGTTCTGCTCCATTTGCATCTTGCAGTTCATTGTCCCATTCCAGCTTTAGCCCAGGCAGTCCCATCCTTGTTTTTCTCTCTCAGCCCACGGTGTTTGTGCTCTTGGGCTGAGATTTGGATCATTTGTCCTTGGTGCCCAGCTGGAGCAGGAATTGTTTTGTCTCCCTGCTCTGTGCACAGAGCTCAGCATCCCCTGATGTGAACCCAGACCCACACACTAAAGCAGAATCTGAAAAATAGAAAATCTAAACCTGAGGCATCACCTGTGTCCCCTTGTCCCCTAGGTTTGGGTGTCACCTGTGCAGCTCCAGCTCCTCTGGGAATCTGTGCCAGGGCCTCCCCACCCTCACAGGGAGGAATTTCTCCCTGATATTAAATCCCACCCCTTTTCAAAGCCATTTTCCCCCAGACCCAAGTATCCACTCCTCTCCTCTCTCCTCAGTAACTCTCATCCTTCATGACAGAAATTGTCAAACTTTCTAAAATGGTGATGACCCAGCACTGTAAATTCATCATTTTGGAAAATTCAGATTTGGCCCCATTTCTTCCTGCTGCTCTTTATCCAGAGCCCTGGAAAAGGCCAAGATTTTTCAATTTCAGGCTTCTCCTGCCAGCATGCTTTAGAAACATGGATTTTCAGAGGTGCTTTTGTCTCAGATGGTAAATCCACAGGTCAGGGCTCAGAGAGCTGCCTAAATCAGTGGGAAATGCAAAGGATGGGGTTATACACCAGGGGAACGTGAACTGGGAATGTTCTCTGGAGGTTCTACACCAGAACTGCTCATTAATCCCAGGATAAATGAGCAGCTCTGGAAGAAAGAGGTCTCAAGGTCTCTTCTTGTTCCCACTGTAAATCCACTGCCTTGGAAAACTGAGCTTCAGCCCCATTTCTTCCTTCTGCTCTTTCTCCAGAGCCCTGGGAAAGGCCAAAACAGAGATTTTTCAATTTGAGGCTTCTCCTGCCAGCATGGCAGGATGAGGATGCTTTAGAAACATGGATTTTCAGAGGTGCTTTTGTCTTGGATGGTAAATCCAGAGGTCAGGGCTCAGAGAGCTGCCTAAATCAGTGGGAAATGCAAAGGATGGGGTTATGCACCAGGGGAACGTGAACTGGGAATGTTCACCAGAGGTTCAACACCAGAACTCATTAATCCCAGGATAAATGAGCAGTTCTGGAAGAAAGAGGTCTCAAAACCTCTTTTCATTCCATCATTCTACTCAGTAGCCCATTTACTCCCAACCTTCTGTTTCAGCCAGTATTTAGTCACTTGTGCAAACCCCAAAGAAATCAAATAGAGATTTTTGGAGTTCACTTGAATTAGCAATATGAGTTAAGCATTTAAAGTTTAGCTTGTAGAACTATGTGTTGAATTTGAACTTTTTTACTTAAGAAACTTCTGCCACAGTACAAAGGGCATAGGAAAAAGCAAATTTCTGAAGTTTCTTGCATAAAGAACAATACTAGAGAAGATTAAGAGATACAAAAAGCTTAGATAAAATCCCATGTCAGAACCCCTCATTTCTCCTTCCCGGGGGGCTCTGGAAGAGGCAGGGCTGGAGCAGGTGAGGTAATTCCCACCTGGCCTCTCCCCAGCCCAGGGAAGCGCTGTAACCGCCGGGCTGCTGCTCTCACACACGTCTGAGGGCTCGGCTCTGCCTCTTTTGTGTGGCTTTGGCAAGCCCTGCACATGCCTCACGGGCCAGGCCGTGCCAAAAACACAGAGGAGCAGAGCGTGGGGCACGCCCGGTGCGGGAGGGCCCGTGCACAAACCCACAGAGCTCCAGCCAGAGGGGATTAAACGCTCCAGCCCTGCGTGAGGCATCCTTGAGAAACCCAAAACCTCAGGTGCCACCTAACTGGCATTCCTCCCCAGGCCACTGTCACAGCTGGGCCCGGTGCCACCCTGCACGGGTACGTGCACGTCCTCATGGGGCTGGCACTGCCCGAGCACGGGCTGCTCTGCCCTGTCCCCAGTGCTGGTGACATTCTGGGATGGAGTTCAGCAGCACAGGGCAGGGACAACTCTGGAAACGCTGGTGAGCAGGGTTGGATGTGTGAGAAATTATCCTCACTTCCAAAAATGTAAAAGGTTTATT
>CM019924.1:1829971-1987460 GCA_009764595.1 Geothlypis trichas | reverse complement strand
TACTGAGCTTCTCTCAGAGCTCCACAGATCTGCTCTGGTGTTTCCCCACAGCACAGGGAGCACCAGAGGCAGCTGCCACACCAGCAGCTGGGCTGTCCCTTGTCCCCAGAGGATTCTGTGCCGTGCTGGGATCCCTCAGGGCTCCATAGGGCTGCTCTGGTGTTTCCCCACATCCTGGGAGCACCAGGGGCTGCCACACCATGGAGCTGGGCTGTCCCTTGTCCCCAGAGGATGCTGAGCCATGCTGGGCTATCCCTTGTCCCCAGAGGGATGCTGAGCCATGCTGTGCTGGGATCCCTCAGGGCTCCACAGGGCTGCTCTGGTGTTTCCCCACATCCTGGGAGCACCAGGGGCATCTCCCCACAGTCCCCGAGCTCCAGCCCCATGGGAGGCCCAGCCCCTGCCCCTCGCTGTGCAGAGCTCTCAGGGTACAGGGATAATCTTTTACTCTTCAGTACAAATAATTTATTACATTAAAATAACGTTTTTAAAAAATGAGTACTTTGGGAATAATTCAGGCTCGCCTGCGGAGGCATTTTTCAAAGTGCCATAATAGGCACTTAGAAATGGGTGGTTATTTTTATTCTCCCAGCCTGTCAAGAAGCTGATGGATCGAATTGGCTGATGACAAGGCAGCTGAGTGCTCATAGACGGAGACCACAGCGGGAACACGGAGCCTGTTACAAATGAGCAGCCAGCCCAGGCTGGAGCCTCCCAGAGCTCTGCAGCTCTGCACGGGCACTGCCACCCCTGCGGTGACAGTGACCTGGGTATGGATGGTCTGCAGGGCACAGAGAGCAGGAGCCCTGCACTGCCACCCCTGCAGTGACAGTGACCTGGGCAGGGATGGTCTGCAGGGCTCAGAGAGCAGGGAGCCCTGCACTGCCAGCACTGCCACCCCTGTGGTGACAGTGACCTGCGCAGGGATGGCCTGCAGGGCACTGTCACCACAGGGGTGGTCACAGAGAGCAGACAGCCCTACAGCTCCCAGTACGGCCACCCCTGAAGTGAAAGGGACCTGGGCAATGATGGCCTGGAGGGCACAGAGAGCAGGCAGCCCTGCCCAGCTCCCAGCACTGCCACCCCTGTGCCCCACAGCTCTCTGGCATCACCGCTGTCCAGCCCACCTTAGGGGGTAACCCTGGGCTGAGGGAGTGACCCTGGGCTCATGGAGTAATCCTGAGCTAGGAATAACCCTGGGCTGGTGGAATGACCTTGGGGTGGAGGAATAACCCTGGATTAGTGGAATAACCCTGTGCTGGTGGGATAACCCTGAGCTGGGGGAATAACCCTGGGCTGGAAAGGTAACCCTGGAATGGTGGGATAACCCTGGGCTGGAGGAACAACTCTCAGCTGGTGGAACTATTCTGGGCTAGTGGAGTAACTCTGTGCTGGAGGAACAATCCTGTGCTGGGGGAATGACCCTGGGCTGGAGGGATAATCCTGTGCTCATGGAGTAACGCTGGGCTGGAGGAAAAACTCTTGGCTGGTGGAACTATCCTGGGCTGGTGGAGTAACCCTGTACTCATGGAGTAATCCTGAGCCAGTGGAATAACTCTGACCTAGTGGAAATGACCCTGGGCTGGAGGGATAATCTTGGGCTGGTAGAGTAACCCTGGGCTGGAGGAACAACTCTTGGCTGGTGGAACTATCCTGGGCTGGGGGAATGACCCTGGGCTGGTGGGATAATCCTGGGCTGGTGGACTAACCTTGGGCTGGAGGAATAACCTTGGGCTAGTGGAGTAACCTTGGGCTGAGGGAATAGCCCTGTACTCATGGAATTACCTTGGGCTGATGGAGTAACCCTCAGCTGGTGGAGTCACCCTGGACTGGTGGGATAATCCTGGGCTGGTGGACTAACCTTGGGCTGGAGGAATAACCCTGTACTCATGGAATAACCCTGGGCTGGTGGAGTAACCCTGGGCTGGAGGAACAGCTCTCCACTGGTGGAACCATCCTGGGCTGGGGAATAATCCTGTTCTCACCCACTGGGCAGGGTGGGCAGGCAGCCCCAGCAGCACACTGGGATTTCAGGAGCTGCCACACATGGGGCTGCTCAGACTGCACTCACCCTCCTGGCCCACCAGCTCCTGCTCATTCCCAGCCCTTCCAAGCCAAACTCCAGTCCCTGCCTTGGGGAGGAATCCCTGCTGCAGACACAGAACTGCTGCTCAGAGCAGTTCAGGCTCTTCTCTGATGCTCCAGCCCCTCAAAGCCTGGCTGGCTGTGGGAGAAATGAAAAGAAACATGACTTTGAATTTCAGAGCCCAGAAGTGGCAGCATCTCCCTCTCTCCCAGCCTCCTGCCTGCAGATTCAAAGCTCTCCTGAGGCTCGTGAATTGATTGCCTGTTCTGGGAGGCAGGGAAGGTTTACAGGCTCATCTCCACCCCTCGCTGGCCCAGAGCTGGCGGGATCTGTGCCCAGGGTGGTATCAAGAGTCAGAGGCAGAGCTGACAACTCACTAACTCTCTGTTCTTCTTCCTCCCACTCCATCCTTTAAACGTCCCAGTTTCCTCAGGAGTTGGGGTAAGGCAAGGGAAAAACCACACCTGGGATTTTTCTGACAGCTTTGCCTCCTTTGGGAGAGCATTTCAGGCTCTGAGAATCTCATTCCCCTGCAGTGCAGCCTGGATGTCACCCCTGGCTGGCCCTGCTGTTCTGCAGGGTCACAGGGAGCACACTCACACCTGCCCAGAGCCTTCATCTCATCCCCATCTCCCTGATCCAATTAGACACAGCGAGCACCTGTGACCCTCTCTGGCTTGAGAAGCCTCATTATGTTGGGTTTTTGCTGGTTCAGAGCCCCTCTCCCTCCTGGCAGGGCGTGGGGGCTGGAAGGGTCAGGGTGGGACGTGTCCTGCAGCTCAGGGGGGACAGGGCAGAGCTGCTGCCCTGGGACACAGCAGCCCCTTCCCTGCCACAGGGGCAGGTGAGGGATGAGCCCAGCAGAGCATTCCTGCTTTGAGTGAGTATCCCACGAGGGAGGCACCTCTGCAACGAGCCAAGTGTCCATCCTGTCACAGACATCTTTTATGGAAAATCCTTTCCTTAGCATTTTTCCTCCTGAGAAGCTGAGAGGCCTCAGGAACAAAATGTAAACATTGATTATCTGCTGCTGTGGAATGCAACAGGTGCATCTGGGATTGGTCCATGTTGGATGTTTGTAATTAATGGCCAATTACAGTCAGATGGTTCAGACAGAGAGCTGAGCCACAAACCTTTGTTATCATTCCTTCCTATTCTATTCTTAGCCAGCCTTCTGATGAAATCCTTTCTTCTATTCTTTTAGTATAGTTTTAATGTAATATATATCATAAAATAATAAATCAGCCTTCTGAAACATGGAGTCAGATCCTCATCTCTTCCCCAGTCTAAAACCCCTGTGAACACTGTCACATCCATCCTGTGTCCCCAGAGGGGCCCCAGGAACTGGAGGGACATGTCCCCCTGTTCCTCTAAGTTCTTCCAAGCCTTCTGATATTTACATTCTTGTAATGAATGTTCTTATGTACTTTTCTGTAAATAATTATTGTTTTACATTCTTTTCTGGAGGAAGAGAAATCTGATGGACTGTTGGTTTGTCCAGTGTCATTGGAGAGGTGGCACTGTCATCCTCCAATCCACTGTCACTTTTGGAACTCTATAAATGTTGGAGTCAAAAATTAAACAATCCTTATTTTATCTAGGAGGTTCCTATGTCCACCTCATTTTATTTTATGTCCAACAGCTACAAGGACAGGCCAAGGAATGGCTTCAAACTGCCAGAGGGCAGGGTTAGGTTTATATGGAGAAAGGAATTGTTGAATGTCCCTGCAGGGCTGATAAGAACTACAGCATCCCATTGGGAGATGGGAGCCCAGAGGGAGGAGCCAAGCATTCCTACCCGGATAGAATCTGGAGATTCTGCAACACCAGCACGGCTCCTGCACTGCATTGCCCAGAGGAACAGCAGCTGCCTCTTGCCCTGCATCTGCAGAGGCAGAGACTGCACCTTTCTCCAGGATCCCTGCTCCAGCAGAACCAGCCCTGACCCTGCAGGAGGGCTGAGCCACAATTCCAATGGCACTGCTGCCACCAGCCTGACCCACAGGGTGTCAGCTTGGGTTCTGACTCTGCCACTGTTGTTCTAGTTCACTGCATTGTTTATTTTATCCTTTCATTTTCTTCCCTATCAAAGAACTGTTGTTTCCTGCTCCCATAATTTTTGTTGCCTGAGAGCCCCTTAATTAAAAATTTATAGCAATTTGGAGTGGGAGGGTTCATTTTCTCCATTTCAGGGGAGGCTCCTGCCTTCTTTAGCAGGCACCTGGCTTTCCAAACCAAAGCATAGATTTTTGTGAGAGTGTGAGATCCTGGCACAGCGTGTCCAGAGAAGCTGTAGGGGATCCTCAGTCACTCTGGAAGCTCCTGCTCTTCTTGCACTTCCCTAAACCTTGTGACAACACAAGGCAAGGGCTTGTCCATGAAAATTCCAGCCCTGCAGGGCTCTGAGAAGGCAGAGCAGGATGGTGAGTGGTGCTGGGGCATTGCCTGGGAAAGAAACAGCTCTGGAGTGACCTTAGAGGGGGTTTGGGTACCTGAAGGGAGCTGACAGGAGAGCTGGAGAGGAACTTCTTACCAGAGGAGGTAGGAACAGGACAAGGGGGAATGGATTCAAACTCAGAGTAGGTTTATATTGGATACTGGAGATAAATCCTTCCCTAGGCAGGGTGGGGAGGCCCTGGCACAGCTCTGGCCACCCCTGGATCCCTGGAAGTGCCCAAGGCCAGGCTGGATATTAGGGCTTGGAGCACCTGGGACGGTGGAAGGTGTCCTGCCATGGCAGGGGAGGGACAGAATGAGCTTTAAGATCCTTCCAACCCAAACCATTTTATGATTCTATGAAGAGACCACAGGCAGGAAAGCAGCTCTGCTGAGTGCTGAGCACAGCAGCTCTCACTCAGTGAAAGCCCCAGCTAAAGGCAGGATGCTGGGCAGAGCAGCTGATGGCAGTTTCCTCCAGGATCCTGCTGTGGTTACTCAGATGAGCAGCCTGGATCAATGCTGGGGTGGCCTCCAGCAGAGCAGCACAGCTCCAGGAGAGCAGCACATTGGCCAAAGAGCAGTAAAACATCCCTGGAGCAGGGCAGGCTCTGGGTTTGCAGACTCAGAGGAGCCACAGGCAGAGCCCAGGTGTGTCCTTGTCACCACCTGGCTGTGCTGGCAGCCCCTGGGGACACAGCCAGGGCAGCTCAGGCTGGAGATCAGGACAAGGTTCCTCCCCCAGAGGGTGCTGGCACTGCCCAGGTATAGTAAATGCAGGTGACCCCAACTCTGGGAAGAAAATGCATCTGACTCTATTGATTCAGAAGGCTAAAATATTATATTAATTATATTATATTATATTATATTATATTATATTATATTATATTATATTATATTATATTATATTATATTATATTATATTATATTATATTATATTATATTATATTATCATTCTATATTGTATTATATTGTATTGTATTATATTGTATTATATTACATTATATTGCATTGCATTATTGCATTATATTGTTCTGCATTATTGCATTATATTATATTTATAATATTATAATAATATAATATAATATAATATAATATAATATAATATAATATAAAATATAAAATAATCTCAAAATAATATATAATAAAAGAATAATAAAAATAATATATAAATAATGTAAAAATATAAAATAATATATAATATTATATAGTATAAAATAATAAATTATCCTTCTAAGAGCATGGAGTCAGATTCTCAATTCCTCCTCCATCTGGGGAACTCAGACAACACCACAGGACCCCTGCATGGACACAGTGAGGGCACAGGGCTGTCTGAGGGCACAGGGCTGTCCCTGTCCCTTGCAGATGGAGCCTGTTGTCACCATCCCTGTGACCGAGGGAGGCTGAGGAGCCCAGGCTGAGGCTGCAGCGAGCGGATGAGCACGAGATGCCTCCAGGCACTCCCAGCACAGATGCAGACACGTGGGCTCAGACCCCCATTTCTCCAGCCAGAACAGCTCATGGGCTCTGCTTCAAACAGGATCTGAAATATCCTCCTAGCAGAGTGTTCCAGAAATAAATGGAATGTCTGAGGCCTGGAAGCAAGGGAGGAATTAACAGATGGAGAGCTGCAGCTGGGCACCCTGTGATGCCCCAAGGAAGAGGCTCTGATGTGTCTCTGTCCCTGTCACCTCTTCCCCAAGCTCTTGAGGGTCAGGCAGTGAAGTCTCACCCCCTTTGCCACTGGGTTTTGCAATAAGGGAAGGGGAATTGCTTTCTGCAGGCAGCTGGATCAGGGCATTCCCAGCAAAGGCCTCACTCATGGGATCCTCACAGCTCCAAGAAGAGGCTGCCAGGAGTAAGGCTTTGTTCTTCACCTGACCCACATTGTTGTGTCTCTCTGCTCCAGTCTGGAACTGTTCAGGTGTTCAGCTGTTCCATTCTTGGGTGCTTTTCCTGTCCAGGATGTTATTTGGGCCTCCAGAAGCTCTTTAGAGGATAATCTGTCTCCTAGGTGTTTGGGAGCAGGGACAGAAGCATAACCAGTCCAAAACATACATTCCTTTATATTTTATATTTATACTGAAGGTTTGGGGCTGGGTCAGGCTGGGGCTGTGGACATTCAGCCCATTTCAGTAATTTGAAATCTTATTTCTGGTGTTTGATGACGGTGTGTCAGCTGCAGGCCCCGGGCTGCAGCTCTTGTTCCCGGGCTGTGAGGTGGAACCGCCATGAAGAGGAGCCCTCCTGGAGGCAGGTGTGACCCCAAGGTGTCCTTCTGCCCACAAACGGAGCCCCTGGATGTGGCCCAGGGGAGCTGGACACCCCTCACTGCCCGGGTGTCCCCCTGAGCCAGGAGAGCTGCTTGTCCTGTGCTCAGTGTCCCTGGGCTCCCTTCACCTGCCGGCACAGGTGAGGGGTGCCCCAAAGCCCAGCCCTGGGCACCTCCTGGTCCTGTCCCCGCAGCTCCTCCTTTTGTCCCCGCATCCTTCTCCATCCTCCGGAGCCGGCAGCAACCGCGGCTTCCTGCTTCCCTCTAGTGGTGCCGGGTCTGGGAGCGCCGCTATCCCAGCCCAGCGATCCCGTTCCTGCGATCATAGCCCTGTGATCCCAGCCCTGTGATCCCATTCCTGCGATCATAGCCCTGTGATCCCATTCCTGCGATCCCAGCCCTGCAATCCCAGCCCTGCGATCCCAGCCCTGCAATCCCAGCCCTGTGATCCCATTTCTGCAATCCCATTCCTGCGATCCCATTGCTGCAATCCCATTGCTGCGATCCCGTTCCTGCAATCCCAGCCCTGCGATCCCAGCCCTGCGATCCCAGCTCTGCGATCCCAGCCCTGCAATCCCAGTCCTGCGATCCCATACCTGCAATCCCAGCCCTGCGATCCCAGACCTGCAATCCCATTCCTGCAATCCCATTCCTGCGATCCTAGCCCTGAAATCCCAGCCCTGTGATCCCAGCCCTGCAATCCCATTCCTGCAATCCCATTCCTGTGATCCCATTCCTGCGATCCCAGCCCTGCGATCCCATTGCACACTGATCCCATTGAAAACTGATCCCATTGAAAATTTATTCCACTGCAAACTGATCCCATTGCACACTGATCCAGTTGCACACACTGATCCCACTGCTCACTGATCCCACTGCTCACTGATGCCACTGCACAGATGGAATTGGTTGTTCCTCAGCCCTACAGGTGCTGCTCAGCCCTGCCCAGCCACAGGGCCAGGCTGGAGCAGCTGTGGCTGTCCCCAAGGAGCTGTGGCTGTCCCTGTGCCAAGGAGCAGAGATCAGCTCACAGAGACAGGCCCTCACACCCAGCCCCTGCTTTGTTATCCAGTAATTGCAGCATGGGATCTGTCTTACATCCCTCAAGGACCCTGCTCGATTCCATTCCATTCTCCAGCAGCAGCAGGATGAGGAGCAAGTGAGAAAAGGTGGCTGCAGGCCTGGGCAGGCGTTAGTGAGGCTCTCACAGCCGGTAATTAGTGCTGGGAGCAGCGAGCTGTCCCTTCTCTCCTCTCACTGTCCTTGTTTTGCTCTGTGACTTTTTGGCAGAGGCCCAGGAGGCACAGGAGCGGTTGAGCTGACCTCAGAGCAGTGAAGCACCACAGGGCATCACCTCCCATCCCAAACCCCCAAAGGCAGGCACAGACTCCTGCCAGCTCTGCTGACCCCCACCAGAGCCCTGAGTGAGGGAATCTGCAGGGCACAGCCCTGGGCAGAACCACAGCACCCCTTGGTGTTGGCTCTTTAGGGACTGGGTGGAAGGGATTTATGGATTTATGGGATTTAGGGATGTCTTGGTTTGAAAAGACAGGTATCTGGTAAGGAAGGCAGGAGCCTCCCCTGAAATGGAAAATGCAAACCCCCTCCCTCTGAATTATTATAAATTTGAAATTAAGAAGCTCTCAGGCAAAGAATAACAGTTCTTTATAAGGGAAAATTAAAAATACAAAGCAATAGCACAAAGAAAGCAGTGCCAGAGTGCGAGCAGGCCCTGGCACGCTGTGGCTCAGGGGGTGGCACAGCCCCATGCCATGGGGGCTCAGCCCTCCTGCAGTGCCAGCTGTGGTTCTGCTGCAGCAGGGATCCTGCACAAGGGAGGAGTTTTCCTCTGCAGCTCCAGGGCTGCTGCAGATGGGCCTGGGCTCCCTCTGGCAATGCAGGGCAGCAGAAAGCTGCTCCTCTGGCAATGCAGGGGGCAAAGGCTGCTGTGCTGTGCCAGGCTCAGCTTGGATCCAGGTAGGAATGCTTGGCTCCTGCCCTGGGCACAGCATCTCCCCATGGGATGCTGGAATTGGATCAGCCCTGCAGGGACACTCAGTGGCCATGGACAGCAGAGATCTCCTGCAGGGAGGATTGGCTGTGGGAGAGATCAAGAAAACTGCCCCAAGAACAGCAGAGAGCTGCCCCAGCTCTGACAGGGGGGGGACAGAACACACAGCCCCAGCCTCAGACAATGGAAGTTTTGCTGCCTGATGTCTGGTTATGAACTTGAAACATGACTGAGTTCATTGTCCCATCTCCAGCCCTGGCTTTTTGTTTCCGTACAATCTGTAGTTGTGCCCCTACATTTATATTCAATATTAAATCAGCACAGTCGATGTGCAGTGGGCACCATTCATTTCCCTCTCTTATTGAATCCAAGCGTTTGACTTTTAACTTCAGAAATTCTTCAGGAAAACCACTCTACTTTTATTTATTTATTTATTTTTAATTTTAGTCTATGGATCAATTCACTGCAAATTCATTGACAAAAAAATAGCTGCTGCTCAGGTGTGGGCTGAGTGTGCCATTGTCCTTTCACAAAGCCACTGGCACGTTGTTATTGTGATATTGTCACTCTATAAAATGACTGAAAACATGAAGGTTTTGTGGGAAATGCTTAATCCTGGATACTTGGGATTATTAAATGAAAAGGACTCGCAGCAGCATTTGATGTTATTTTTATTTATTCAGCCACCCAGCCCTTTCTTCCCTAAGCTCCCAGATAACATTTCCCAGCCTTATCTCGGCTGAGGACAGCGGGGGCTGCTCAGATGCTGCCTTTGTGCCATCCCTCTCTGCTTGCTTCACATTTATCTGGGCCAAGGCATAAAAAATCTGCATTCTTGGCCCTTCCTGGTGGAGCAGGGGGGTCACAGCCCTGGTTCCACTGGCTCTGAGCTCTTCCTTTCTTCCAGGAAGCTGTGAAGCACTTGGGCATCACCCCGAGGACAGTGACAGGAATGATCAGAGCACTGGGATGACATTTTCCAGAGGAAGAGAGGGAGAGGTGGCATGTTTAACTTGGACTCAGAATGGATCTGAGGGGATGCACAGGATTGCTGCAGCAAGGACAGCAAGGATAAAGGTGTGCTCTGAGTGCCTGGAGTGCTTCAGGCAGCAGGAAAGGAATTGAGGCTGCACAGAGGAGATTCTGGAAAGAGCTTCTGGCAGGATGGATAAAAAAGCACTGGGGAAAATGTGGAGTGTCCATCAGTGGGAGCCTCAGGAATTAAGGAAATACCTCCCAGGGGTATCAGAGGCATTTCTGCTGCACTGCTGTGTTTATCAGAGCTGCCTGGCCCAGTGTGGACCTGCTGCCTTCCCCTGGAGTGCCCCAGGAGCAGCAGAGCCCTCCAGCCAGGAGATTCCTTCCTCTGCTCCCTGAGCAAGCCAAGAGCAACACAAGGGAAAGTGGAAGGCTGGAGACACTTTGTGGGCAGAAGCACCGAGAATAAAATCTCCAGATAAATCCCTGCCTCCAGCCTGGGGAAAATGAGAACTCAATGAGCATCAGCAGGGCTGGGCTTTGTGCTGTTTGCACCCAAGACAGAGCCCTCCCTGTCCTGTCCCCTTGCTGGGCACAGGTCACACAAAGGTGTGGACATAGGGTCCCCATTTGCTGTCCCAGCTGTCCCTTCCAGGGCCACCAGACCCATCCCAGCTGCTGTGGGTGATGTTTTACTCCACATTACCAAGGGAATTTGGTAGAAGTGAATTTCCTGCAGCCCACTAGAGTCACAAAAACATCCAGATGTGTGCAGAGGAATGCTCCTGGAGAATTCCAGAGAGGCAGATTCCTGCTGCCTTCCCGAGCCCCTGGGCTGGCTGGCAGGGACCCGGAGGGGCTGGCAGGGACCTGGAGGGGGTTGCAGAGACCTGGAGGGGGGTGGCAGGGCTGCAGGCACTGCCTGCCCAGCTCTGCGGCAATGTCATCTTGCCCTCTAGTGGCCCTGGTCCCAAATGTCCCTCCAGCTGCAGGGCAAGGATGTCCCACAGCTGTTGGGGTCATGCAGTTGGGGCTGAGGGTAACAGGAGGCAAATCTGTTTAACCCTTTCCTTCACAGAGGGGCTTAATTCCCTACACTGTGCAAAATTCACTGCCTTTGGTACCCGGCTCAGCTCCTTCTCCTTCTCCTTCTCCTTCTCCTTCTCCTTCTCCTTCTCCTTCTCCTTCTCCTTCTCCTTCTCCTCCTGCTCCTCTTCCTCCTTCTCCTTCTCCTTCTCCTTCTCCTCCGTCTCATGGTGGCTCTGAGGAACTTCAATGGCCAGGCAGTGGCTTTGAGGGGCTGGAGCCTCTGCAGCAGCAGGGAATGGGATTTATTTTGCAGCCCGGGAGAGCTTTACTCTCCCTCCCAGCATTTATGGAAGTTTGGCTCAAGTTTGCCTGTTCCCACCTCTGTGATGTAATTCCATGTGATTTCAAAGGAGCTGCACCCAGACTAAAGGACAAATATCCAGCAGTGAGATTACACAGATTTCTGCTGAATTCACTGAATTTTCTATCTAAATGGAGGATGAGAAGACACAGCTTTGACACCAGGAGGAGAGGACACAGCTCCCCAAGGGCTCCTCTCTGGTGCACAGAGGATGCAGACCCAGAGGCAGGAAGGCTCCTGGTTTGAAGATGAATTTTCCCAACCCCAAGCACTCCAACCTTGTCTTGGTTTGGAAAGCCAGGTGTCTGCTAAGGAAGGCAGGAGCCTCCCCTGAAATGGAGAATGTAAACCCTCCCCACCCCTCTAAATGGCTATAAATTTTAAATTAAGGGGCTCTCAGGAAAAAAATATAGGAGCAGGAAATAACAGTTCTTTGATAGGGAAAGGAAAAAAATAAAAGGATAAAATAAACAATGCAGAGAACTAAACCAACAGTGGCAGAGTCAGAACCCAAGCTGACACCCTGTGGGTCAGGCTGGTGGCAGCAGTGCCATTGGAATTGTGGCTCAGCCCTCCTGCAGGGTCAGGGCTGGTTCTGCTGGAGCAGGGATCCTGGAGAAAGGTGCAGTCTCTGCCTCTGCAGATGCAGGGCAAGAGGCAGCTGCTGTTCCTCTGGGCAATGCAGTGCAGGAGCCGTGCTGGTGTTGCAGAATCTCCAGATTCTATCCGGGTAGGAATGCTTGGCTCCTCCCTCTGGGCTCCCATCTCCCAATGGGATGCTGTAGTTCTTATCAGCTCTGCAGGGACATTCCAGAGCTGTTATCAGCAGGTGTCCCCTCCCGAGGGAGGAGTGAATGTGGTCACTCAGAGAGAGAGATAAGGCAAAGTGCCCACTTGACAAAGGTAATCTGCCATACAGATGGTAATTGAAAACATCTTGCATTGCAATCTTCAACAAGCCTCAACCCCCTCTGAGCCCTGGAGCAACCCCTCCACAGGTGCCCTCCCCACAACACCTGCAGAGCATCCCTGGCAGCAACACCTGAATGCCATGGGAGGAAAGGGTTAAACGATGCAATTCTCCTTTCCCCGCAGCAGATTCTGCTCTGCTCTGCCTGCAGCCCTGTTTATCAGCGATTGCAGGCTCTAAAATCCACACTTTACAAGTGCAGCATAACCTGCCAGTTATAATTGGTTGAATTATACCTCATCCCTGATGCAACTCTTGATGAGCCGCCGCCTCAGCCGCAGAACTGATAGCAGACAAGTTTATGGCTCTCCTGGAAAACACAATTATAAATTGCATCCCCACCACAAGCCCTGGGAAAGGTTAACCCTTTCACTGCAGCTCCCGAGGCAGGTGGGATTCACTGACAGCAGGAAGGGACAAGAGGAGAGAGGAATCGCTGCTGGAGAGAGCTGAGAGGAAATATTGGAGAGGAAAAAAGGGATTTAGTGGCCTCGTTCTTGTTTACACCAGGGCTTTCCAAGAAATGGGATCAAGTTTTGGCAGGGAGCTGCAAGTCAAGGAAGAGCACCAGGGATCACTGGATTTATCCATCCTGTGCTCCATCCTGTCAGGTGATGCCACCATCCCAGAGCTGCTGAAGGTGCCCTGCACCCAGATCCTTCACTGGGATGTGTCACCTGCTCAGAGCTGCTCTTCATATTGTTCCTCTTTTCCTCTTCAGCTCTGCACAGCTGGAATGGGGAAATGAATGTCAGCAGGGCTGGACAGGCAGTACCAGAGTGACCCAGGAGTGCAGCACCAGACACTTTGGACTTTGGTGCATTGTGACAAGAACCAGATGGGATGGTTCCCCACAGCAGAGCAGCCCAGCACAGAGAAATCACTTCCATTAATGAAACCACAACTGGGAGAGGTCCCAGAGCCTTTTACTTTGCCAGGGTTCTCTTAGGGTGCAGCAGCCCCTGCCTCTGCCGCCCCCAAGGCATCCTGAGCTGCCCCAGCCCTGCAAGGGGTTAAATCCTGCCCCAAGGGCGAGTCCAGCCTATCCCTGATCCTGGCATCAAAAGGTTGCTTGGGGTTGGTGCTGCTGCCCTGGAGCAGCACAGGGAGCAGAGGGCAAACCCTGCTGCCAGGCACGGTGCCAGGGGCAATTCCAAACTGTCCCCAGAGAGAAACACCTTTCAAAAACAGAGGAGGGATAAATGCATCTCTGTGACCGTGTTCACAGGGGTTTTCGGATTGAGGAAGAGACGAAGATCTGACTCCATGTTTCAGAAGGCTGATTTATTATTTTATGATATATATTACATTAAAACTATACTAAAAGAATAGAAGAAAAGGTTTCATCAGAAGGCTGGCTAAGAATAGAACAGGAAAGAATGATAACAAAGGTTTGTGGCTTGGACAGAGAGTCCAAGCCAGCTGAGTGTGATTGGCCATTAATTAGAAACATCCAACATGGGCCAATCCCAGATGCACCTGTTGCATTCCACAGCAGCAGATAATCAATGTTTGCATTGTGTTCCTGAGGCCTCTCAGCTTCTCAGGAGGAAAAATCCTAAGGAAGGATTTTCCATAAAGGATGTCTGCAACACATCTTGACTTGGCTTTAGCCATTGGAAACAGGCCTAGAAGCAGCTGCCCATGCTGGCCACCTCCTGTGCTCCAGGAGGGACATTTTTAATGCAGAAGGTTGTCCAGGGAAGCTGTGGCTGCCCATCCCTGGGAAGGTCCAAGGCAGGATGGACAGGGCTTGGAGCACTGGGACAGGGGAACCCAGGGCAGAGGAGTTGGATTGACAGACTCTCCAAGGTCCTTCCAACCCCAAGGTAGAAGACCAGGAGAAAATCTGAACAAAGGCACCAGGTCTAGTTAATGAAGTTAATTAAGTGAAACATTTAATAAAGCACTTCAGTAATTAATGTGCCTTGACCTGGGCCCATCTCAGCCATAAACCTTTCCTATGACACCATTTAGAGTTTACTCTGCAAATACTCCATGATCAGCTCTGGGATGGAGCTGCCCTTGCACCCTGGACAATGCTGCATCCTTCTCTCCCCAGCTGGGCTCACAGGGCCCACACTGGCACTGCAAAGCCTTGGTGGCTCCAAGCAGGCTGAGAGAAGGTTCTGGAAAGCTTTTATTGGTCCCACCCCTGCTGTTCTCAGGCTCCTGTGGTTGGTCACCTCACCCCAGGTGCCAGCTCTGGGCTGAAGCCCAGCTCAGGGGGAGCAGCCAGGGCTGCCAGGAGCCAGGAAGGGCCAGGGACTGACCTGGAGCCTCCCCTGGGGCAGGGCAGGGTGAGCAGGGAGCATTTCTGGGCCTCCTGGGTCACCAAAGGGAGCAAAGCAACCAAAGTGGTGTCCCTGTCCCAATCCCCAGGAGGAGAAATGGCCAAGGAGACCCAAAACTTCACCTCCCAGCAATGCCAGCTCTGACAGAGCCCTGCAGCCATGGCCACGGCTCTCTCTTTCCCCCTGCCCTGCAGGGAGCAGCTGCACCCCAGGCAGAGGATTTATGGTGCAGCCCTGGCTCTGTCTGGTGCCCACCAAGGGGCAAAGACAATGGCTCAGTCAAAACTCCTGCACACCTCAGGGTTTTCACCTCAGTGCTTTTATCAGGAAAAATGGTGTTTAATTTAATTTTAACTGTAATTTTAATTTTAATTTATATTTATTTTAATTTTAATTTTAATTTTTATTTTTATTTTTATTTTTATTTTTATTTTTATTTTTATTTTTATTTTTATTTTTATTTTTATTTTTATTTTAAATTGAATTTGAATTTGAATTTTATTTTAAAATTGAATTTTGATTTTTAATTTTATTTTTATTTATATTTTAAATTTAAATTTAAATTTTAATTTCAATTTTAATTTTAATTTCAATTTCAATTTTAATTTCAATTTCAATTTCAATTTTATTTTAACTTTAACTGTAATTTAATTATAATTTTATTTTAATTTTAACTTTAATTTTTAATATTCATTTTCATTTTGAATTTCCAATATTTATTTTCATTTTGAATTTTTTATATATATTTTCATTTTAAATGTTCATCCCAGGGAAAAAACACTTCAGGAATTTTCCTGAGCCTCTAACCCAGAGCATGGCCCCACCTGGCTGGGATGGGATGAGTCCCAGAGCTCTAGAGCTGACCTCCCTGGGCCATGAGCTTTGTGGCCATTTCCTTGCACCTTCTGCTGACTCAGGGCACAGAACCAGCTGGGAGCAAATCAACCCATCCCCTCTCTCTTGAAATCCTCTGAAATCTGGGCCCAGGAATATTTACAGCCTCTCTGTCTGTCCCTGACCTTCAGCTTTTATTTGCGTACGTAAATTTTGTTCTATTCCGGGGCTACAAGTTTCATATCAGGGCAGTTCAATCTTTATGAGGATAAAGTGTTTGCAGTGCTCTTAAAGCAGCTTAACGTAAGCATGTGTGTGAAAGATTAACAGCTCTGTGAGTCGGAGCAGTTAAGTGACAATATAAAGAGAAAGGAAAGGAGAAAACATCATCAATCTTAAGCAGCACCAAGAATATTGGAGATGAGTTATTGAGGGGAACAATGCCAAGCCCAGCAGGGCATTGATGACCAGGACAGGAAAGGCAGAGCAACTTGAAAGGATCATCTCCAGCTCCCAAGCTTGGAAGAGAAAGGAAATGTTAATTATCCCCTGGTATTTATGTCCATCACTCGGTGCTGTGTTCAGAGCTGGCACTGGGGTGGAGGGAGGAGGAGGCAGACTCTGAGCGCAGCTCAGTCTGTGCTTCCCCAGGGCACTGTCACCTCAGAGAGCAAACTCATCCCTCCCTCCCTCCCTGTGTGGGACACTCCTCTTCTTGCTGCTGAGGCTCAGGAAAAGCTCCCAGGTGGTTTTTACAGCTCTGGTGGACACAGGCACCATCTCACCGTGCTTTCCCCAGAGCACAAGGTGGCAGAAGAGCTTCCAGAAATGCTGCAAGACCAATCAAACACCACAGGGTTTGGTTTTTATTTCAGTGTCAGTCACTGCAGCTGCACAATGCTCCAAAATCCTGTGCCAGATATCACCTGCAGAGCACAGGGGCGTGCAAGGACAAAGATTTTTACAACCTCTGGCAAACCAGCTGATGTCCCTGCCCTTGACTTCTCTGACAAGGGATAACTCTGCCCATTTGCCAAGGCAGCTCATTCCATTAAGAAATGGTTGGAAATGTTCTGAGATCCTCTAATGAGGCATCCTTAGAGGAGAAAATATGGTGATGCCCATGGGAATTGTCTGTTTGGCTCTGGATTTTCACTGCACACACAAAGAGAACCCCACAGCAGGAGGAGTGAGGCCTCAGGAGGAACAGGGAATTGTTGGAGAGGAAAAGAGGGATTCAATGGCCTCATTCCTGTTTACACCAGGGCTTTCCTAGAAATGGGATCAAGTTTTGGCAGGGAGCTGCAAGTCAAGCAAGAGCACCAGGGAATTCACTGGACTTTTCTATCCTGTGCTGCACAGCCCTGCACAGGTCAGGTGAGGCCAAAGAGAACCCCACAGCAGGAGGAATGAGGCCCCAGGAGGAACAGGGAATTGTTGGATGTCAGTGAGCCAATGCTGGAGCTGCTTCTGCTAAAATCAAATCAGACATCATGGCTCTGTCAGTAGGAGGAAAAGACACCTCAAGGCTGCACAGGAGAGCTCCTGGACCAGCCCTGGGATGAGATTCCAATGAGATTATCCCTGATTTCCCATGGATTACAAAATGAACCTGAACAATTGACATCCCCATTTTCTCAGGGATTTTTTGCTGGTTTTAGAGCCTGGTACAAGGCCTGACTCTCCTGGACCTTGTCCTGGTGCTTGGATTTTTAACCAAGCATCTGATCCTCTCCAAATGTGTTGTGCATGAGTCATTCCTGCTTTTCTGGGACCATCCATCCAGGTTATCTCCAGGTTAGTGACACATTTGCTGCCTGAAAAGTTGGGCTTCAGTGAAAACATCCTGTGAAACACCACGGTTAGGGCTGGGGAATGTTTGGGAATGCAGAATATCTCTCCTGGAAACTGCCTACACATCAAAGCAGAACTTTTTCTCCAGGGAATTGCTTTTGGCAAATTTCAGCATTGGATAAAAAGATCGAACCAAAATATCTGGGTGAGGTCAGAGGGCTCCACTCCAGAGCTGCTGGAATTTCCTTTCACGAGGAAGCCCAGAATTGCAGCAGCACCCAAACATCCAGATTATATCAAAATGGAGAATTTCATTTATCCTGATGGGGGACCTTTTCCTGTGTTTTTGTTTTCTTTTTAACTCAGACCCAAAGGGATCCCTGCCAGTGGAATGGGAAATCTGACTTCAAAGCAAATCCCGACCATATCCATGAAGAATTGCCCAGGTTCACAGTTCATGGGGGTCTCCAGTGATGACAGGGAGGTCACCAGGGCAGAGCAGGGGAGCTCCAGAAGTGCATTCCAGGGCCTGGTGTGCTCCCTATCCCAAGTCCAGGCTGTTTTCCAGGGAGAACAAAACCCCTGCTCTGTGCACCGAGGGAAATGTGCACTGTGCAAACAATAAAGATAACAGGGGAAGATAACTGTGCAGGCTGTTGTTTTTACATCTTGGCAGTAATATAAATAAACCTGAAGAGTCTCCTTAGAGATGGGAGAAGCCTGAGGATGGGACTGGAACTAATGTGGCAGGCAGTGGGGGCCACTCAGCACCCTCTGCACAGGCAGGAATCCATCCATCTGTCCATCCATCCATGATTTCATCCATCCATCCATCCATCCATCCATCCATCCATCCATCCATCCATCCATCCATGATTCCATCCATCCATCCATCCATCATCCATCCATCCCCCATCCATCCATCATCCATCCATCCATCCATCCATCATCCATCCATCCATCCATCATCCATCCATCATCCATCCATCCATCCATCCATCCATCCATCCATCCATCCATCCATCCATCCATCATCCATCCATCCAGCCATCCATCCATCCATCATCCATCCATCCATCCATCCATCCATCCATCCATCCATCCATCCATCCATCATCCATCCATCCATCCATCCATCCATCCATCCATCCATCCATCCATCCATCCATCCATCCATCCATCCCTGGAGCTCTGCTTTTCTTCTGGGGCTCTTCCCTGTGAGGGGCTGGAGCAGGAGCCCCTCTGTGGATGTCACATCTGGTCACAGGGAGAGAAAGCCAAATGAGCTTTCCCATTAATTGCTCTGAGAAGTTTTAGGGAGGCACAGAGAAGGAATGGTAAACAAATGGTAAACCAGCTGCAGGTAGTGTTTTCAACAAGTTGTTTTCCTCATAAGATGTTTACTCCAAAGGGTGTCTTCTTAATTAGCCAATCATGTAAAATGTTGATTGAATGACCAATGAAGCCCACCTCTATCAGAACAGTTTGTAAAAGAAAGGATTCCAATATTCTGGGCACTTCGAGCCTCTTAGCCTTCTAATCTAGAGTCTGTGTCACCTGCCTGTTCCTGACTCAGTGGTGACACCCCTCAGCTGTGGGACCGCACTGCTAAGCTGTGATTTGTGAGCCTGATCCCTCCCAAAGCTGTGCAAATATCCTGACATTTCCCCTGTCTCTGGTGCTGCTGCTGCAGACAGGCTTTTCCTGCTTTCTGTGTTCTGCCTGGAGCACTGGGGCTCTGGGGACTGGCAGGGCTCGGCTGCCTGGGGCGTGCAGCTGTGCCCAGGGCTCCTGTGAGCTCCTGTGAGCTCCTGTGAGCTCCCTGTCCCTGCTCCCAGCTGTGCCCAGGGCTCCTGTGAGCTCCTGTGAGCTCCTGTGAGCTCCTGTGAGCTCCCTGTCCCTGCTCCCAGCTGTGCCCAGGGCTCCTGTGAGCTCCTGTGAGCTCCTGTGAGCTCCTGTCCCCTCTCTCAGGGCTCCTGTGAGCTCCCTGTCCCTGCTTCCAGCTATGCCCAGGGCTCCTGTGAGCTTCTGTGAGCTCCTGTCCCCTCTCCCAGGGCTCCTGTGAGCTTCTGTGAGCTCCTGTGAGCTCCTGTCCCCTCTCCCAGGGCTCCTGTGAGCTTCTGTGAGCTCCTGTGAGCTCCTGTCCCCTCTCCCAGGGCTCCTGTGAGCTTCTGTGAGCTCCTGTGAGCTCCTGTTCCCTCTCCCAGGGCTCCTGTGAGCTCCCTGTTCCCTCTCCCAGGGCTCCTGTGAGCTCCCTGTCCCCTCTCCCAGCCCTGCCAGGGTCCCCCTGAGCTCCCTGTCTCTCAGGTTTCTGTGGTTGATATGACCCCTGAGGTATTAAAAAGTCATTTTTCCCAGCCCCACAACTGAAGAAGAAGTCGAGATTCCTCGGTTTTGTTTTTCAAGGTTGTTTATTTTCTTTTATCTATTCCATTCTTTCTCTGACCTGCTGAGGTCTGTCCAGCAGGTTGGGTTGAGGCACAGTCCCTGCCCTTGGGGTGGTGTTGGCTTTTTATACTAAGAATTACCTGTACCTTACTTACAATCATTTTCCAATACCTATCACTTATGTTAGACAGTCTATCCCTACTCTAAAGCAATCCAGAAGTGTCATCATCACAGCAGAAGATGGAGGGCAAGAAGAAGAACAAGGATAGGACATGCCCAGATTCCTCCATCTTGCCTCTTGAATCCCCATTCTACAACCCCAAAAATCTACTTTTTCACCCTGTGCAAATTCACTATCATTCTACTCAAACTCTTGTGGCTTGTAACTCTTCACACAAAGTTGGTAATTGTTTCCATGGGCTAAAATCAAAGGCACAGGTGTCTTGGGACTCTGTGCCAAGGTCTCTGAGTCCCCTGCCAGGGTCTGGAGTCACCCAGGGCAGCCAGAGGAATGTCCTGGGTTCTGACACCTGTCTCCTCTCCCCTCTCCTGTTGCAGCCACCAGGACACAATCCCATTCCTGCTCTGATGGGACTTTGTCCCTCATGGGTTTGCCTCTGTTGGTAATGGCTGGGATCTTCTCCAGGAGCTCAGCTCCCCTAAGGTTGTGCTTTCCAAGAAATGCATGGAAACCAGCCCTCACCGAGTTTAACTCTTACAGGGGAACAGCAGAGGGAGGGTTTGTTCCACTTGTCAGCTCTGCCAGCCCTCCTGTGGTGCTGCTGCTGTGCCCAGAGCAGCCACTGCTGCCAAGGCCAGTTTGTTTTATTTTATTCCTGCTGCAGAGGGGCAGCTGTAGGAGTGTCAGGGGTAGGATGGCGGGGATGGACAGAGAGCAGAGATCTCTGCAGCCAGGGCTGGGAACTTGTGGGTTATTGCAAAGGGCCTGGGTGCAGGGCCCTGCTGGGAGCTGCCAGACACAGCTCAGAGCAGCAAAGAGAGAAGAGAGGGGGAGAGAGGATGAGAGGGTGAGAGAGTAAGGGAGTAAAAAAGATAAGAGCGTAAAAGGGTAAGAGAGTGAGGTTCCCGTTACAGTACCATAAATCTTCTCCTGTGCTGAATATTCTAATTCTCACTAACCAATCTAGTACCCAGGCCCTTGCAATAACCCACAAGTTCCCAGCCCTGGCTTCAGAGATCTCTGCTCTCTTCCATCCCCACCATCCTACCCCCGATGCTCCTACAGGGCTTGCTCCAGGATTAATTGCTCAGCTCTGGCTGTGATCCAGCCCTGCTGAGACCCCCACTCCTCCCATCCCTCCTGTACCAGCAGATGCTGCTGGGGTCCCCCAGGCTCCTCTCCCTGCAGCTGACAGGAGTTTGCTGCTCCGTGGCTGGAGCCAGAGCCAGGAGGGAGCTCAGCCCCTCTCAGGGGAGCTCAGCACCCCTCGGAGCTGGGGCTGCCCTGGGGCTGCTCCTGGAGCTGTCACCAGGAGCCTCCCGAGCCGGGAGCCTCCTGTTCCCTGTGCCCTCCAGGTGACAAGCTGTGTGCTCCTGCCCTTGGAGAGCAGCCAGAGAGGAGCATTACAATTTAATTAAAGAACTCCGGCAGCTGCCAGGGAGAGCTCAACAAGAGACAGAAAGAACAACAAGGGTTTGGCTGTTGGCCTGTGGAGGGGGAGTGTGGGAGGTTCTGGCTGCACTTGGGATCCCCAATGGGGGTAAAATGAGGTGTGACACCTTTGGAAGTCTTGGGCATCACTGTGGGGCTCTCAGAGATCTGGGCAAGGTCCTGTCAGGTCCTGTCAGGTCCTCCTGACCCTGTCTCAGCCTGAGCCCTGCTCTGGGCCCAGCCTGGAGCTCCATCTCCTTGCAGCAGGAGGAGCAGCCACTGCTGGCTGTGTGAAGGGGCTGAGCCAAGGGAAAATGGCAAACCAGAGCTTTTCACACCCAGCCTCCCCTTGCTTGCCTCTGGGGGGTTTGCTCAGGCCTCCTCCTGCCTTTATTCAGATCCCACCCCTGCATTCATTAGCTGATCCAGCAATAAAACCAAACCTTTGCCCCATGCCTCACCCCCAATTCCAGCCCTCTCTAAATCCCTCTGTGGTTTCCCTGAGTCCCCTGAGCTCTGGGGATTTATCTGACAGTGCTACCAGCCCCTGCTTGGAGATTTTTGCTGCTGTCCCTCCCAGGGGAGTGTGATCACTGAAACATCCAGGGAGAAAGGGAAGGTTACAGCTCAGGAAAGCAGGAGAAGATCCCTGCAAGGTCTTGATCCCTTTATCAGCACTGAGTCCTCCATACCAGCCTGGTGGGACACCAGGACTCAGCTGAAATCATCACAAAGGCTCCAGCAAGGCCAGGAAAAATGGGATTTTCTTGATAAGAAGTGAAAATAAATAAGGACAGCGGGGATGATGTGGGAATGAAGCTGTTTTAGATGCACTGAGATGGGATTTCATCACTCCAACATAGAAAGGGGAAACAGGCAGAGAGACTGGGAAGCAGAGCTGGGGGAAATCTGAAAGAGCCTGGGAGCAGGAGGGGGTGCTCAGGATTTTGTTGAAAGTCCTGACAGTGGTGAAGCAGGGAGTCCCCATCAGGGCAGCTCAGGCTGAGATCAGGGCAAGGCTCTTCCCCCAGAGGGTGCTGGCACTGCCCAGGCTGCCCAGGGAATGGGCACGGCCCCGAGGCTGCCAGAGCTCCAGGGATGCCCAGGCTGGGCTTGCTGGGGGCTCTGGGCAGGCTTTGGCTTTGGCATTGATCATCCCTGTGGGTCCCTTCCAGCTCAGCACATTCCATGGTTGTGTGAGAGTGAGGGATGGGGGAGATGAAGGATGGGGGAGAAATTTGGGCAGTGCTGCAGGGATGGCCAGGGTGGGGGTGTTGGGGGTCTGAGCAGGGATAGGGGCTGCAGGAGATGATCCTGTGGGTCCTTGAGCTCAGGAGATTCCACAGTTCTGTGCCTCTGGTTTTTCTGCTGAGGAGGTGGTGGAGGAACCCAGGTTTGCCTCTTGTAGCCTATCTGTGCCCCCTGCCCTGCTCTGACCTGGGACCTTCACCTGGGAGGGTCCCCTCAGTCCCAGGGACCTTCACCTCCTGACCTGGGACCCCTGCTCTGACCTGGGCTCTTCCCTGCTGCCCTGGCAGTTTCTGTGCCCTACCCTGACACCTGTGCAGGGTTGATTTCCCAACACCTCCTGTCTCAGAGGCTGCTTCATCTTTGTGCTGGGACCCTTCCATGGTGGCACACGTGGACTTCTCCTCACAGGTTATCAGGGCTCCAAAATCATTTCCCTCTTCCACCTCCTGGGCTGCTGTGTCTGCAGAGTGGAGTGACCCTGCTCTGACCACGTGGATACAGAACCCTGTCCTGGGCCTTTTCCAGCTCATCTTCAGAGAATTCCCAGAATCACTGGGTTGGAAGAGACCTTCAAGCTCATCGAGTCCAGCCCAGCCCCAACCCCTCAACTGAACCCTGGCACTCAGTGCCACATCCAGGCTTTGTTAAGCACACCCAGTGCTGAGGGGTTCAGGGTGCTCAGCTGGAGGGGTTCAGGGTCTGCAGGGGGAAAGCCCACCAGGAAAAGGGCAGAACCCACCAGCAAAGCACCACCAGTCCTACCCCATGCCTGAGCTGCCAGACAGAGCCCGTGTGGCTCCAGACATTCCTGTCACCCTCAGAAACACTGGTGATAAAGGCAGGCAATAAAAGCCATGGATGGAGGAATAATTATCCAGGGGCAGGAAGGGGATGAAAAGGGAAAGAGCCCTGATGTAACACAAACATCATAAAAGGCCATAAAAGCAAAGCAAAGGGAAGTGTGAAGGAGGCTGAAGGTTGGCAGCAAATGTACATAAACACAAGGAGTCAGGCTGGAATGGGCTGGGAATGGAGAAGGTTGTGGCTGACAGGGAGGAAGATGAAGTTGGGATGAAGATAAGCAAGGGAATGGATTGATGGAGTAGATGACTGGCAAGGAAAAAGTAAAAGACGTAAAAGGGGAGAACAACTCTGATTGGGTTAATGAATTTTTTGGGCAATGGGGATTAACTGGATGGGTTTCATCTTTGGTTAAGGGTATTTTATGGATTTTTACTGTGATTCTGTTGTTTTTTTGACAAGGTTTTAATAAACATTTTACATTTTTGGAAGTGAGGATCATTTCTCACACCAGACTGTGCTGGGGGCTGCTTGCACAAGCAGGGGAGACTGAGCCAGCACCAGCTCCTGCCTGAGGGCACTGTCCCCTCCACACTGGAGCCTGTTCTGCTGTCCCCAGGGCCAGAACAGAAGGCAGGTGGCAAAGCAGAGAGCAAGAGGAGCCTCCAGGCACTGGTGACACCAGCTTGAAGTCCTGGAGGTGCTGCAGGAGCCAAGCATTGCTCATGGCATGCTCCTGTTAACACCTCCTCACACACCAGAGCTGTGAGCAAGGTCTTCCTGAGCTCTGCTAATTATTAACAGGCTCCTGTGAAGGTTAACCAGACGTGCCTGTGGGCTGCTGGCAGGAGGAGAGGAGAGGCAGAGCCTGCAAACAGCCAGGCTGGCTCAGGGCAGCTCCGAGCCTGCTGCCTTCAGGTGTCGTTGTCTACCTGGAGCTGGGGCTGGAGCTGCTCTGAGCTGGGAGCAGGGGCCAGGCAGGGGCTGTGCTGGCACAGGGAGGTGGTTTGGGTTCTCCTGGCCACACTGGGATGGTCCATCAGGAGCTGGGCTGCCCTGGAGGGTCACCTGCTCATCACAGAGGCTCCTGAGAGTGTGGGGGGAAAGGAGGAAATGCCCAGAATAAAACCCAGCCCCAGTCAGAACAGTCAGTTTCCCCAAATCCCACTGTAATATAATCCCAAATCCCACTGTAATGTAATCCCAAATCCCACTGTAATGTAATCCTAAATCCCACTGTAATGTAATCCCAAATCCCACTGTAATGTAATCCCAAATCCCACTGTAATGTAATCCTAAATCCCACTGTAATGTAATCCCAAATCCCACTGTAATATAATCCCAAATCCCGCTATAATGTAATCCCAGATCCCACTGTAATGTAATCCCAAATCCCTGCTCCTCACTGTCCAAGAGTGTGGAATGGGGCAGAACCAGCTAATCTTTTCAAAGTGAAACACAGGGAATCAGGCTCTGTAAATCCTATTATATCTGGGATTCATTTATTTGAAGGTTTCTGCTTCTTCTGCACAGGTTGGGTCAGGTTGAAGGAGCTCAGGGAGCAGGGGCCAGGCAGGGGCTGTGCTGGCACAGGGAGGTGGTTTGGGCTCTCCTGGCCACCCTGGGATGGTCCATCAGGAGCTGGGCTGCCCTGGGGCTTGGGGTGTTCACCTGCCCATCACAGAGGCTCCTGAGAGTTTGGGGGAAAGGAGGAAATGCCCAGAATAAAACCCAGCTCCAGTCTGAACAGTCAGTTTCCCCAAATCCCACTGTAATATAATCCCAAATCCCACTGTAATATAATCCCAAATCCCACTGTAATGTAATCCCAAATCCCTGCACCTCACTGTCCAAGAATGTGGAATGGGGCAGAACCAGCTAATCTTTTCAAAGTGAAACACAGGGAATCAGGTTCTGTGCATCCTATTATATCTGGGATTCATTTATTTGAAGGTTTCTGCTTCTTCTGCACAGGTTGGGCCGGGTTGAAGGAGCTCAGGGAGCAGGGGCCAGGCAGGGGCTGTGCTGGCACAGGGAGGTGGTTTGGGCTCTCCTGGCCACACTGGGATGGTCCATCAGGAGCTGGGCTGCCCTGGGGCTTGCACAGGCTCTTTAGGGGTCACCTGCCCATCACAGAGGCTCCTGAGGGTGTCACAGAAGCTTCTGAGAGTGTTGGGGAAAAGGAGGAAATGCCCAGAATAAAACCCAGCCCCAGTCAGAACAGTCAGTTCCCTCAAATCCCACTGTAATGTAATCCCAAATCCCTGCTCCTCACTGTCCTAGAGTGTGGGGCAGAACCAACTCATCTTTTCAAAGTAAAACACAGGGCATCCGCCTCTGTGTATCCTATTATATCTGGGATTTATTTATTTGAAGGTTTCTGCTTCTTCTGCACAGGTTGGGTCAGGTTGAAGGAGCCCAGGTAAGGGGTGTTCAAGCTGTACAAAACACTCCTCAGTCTCTCAGCCCCACTCAGAGCACTCAGGCTGCTCCTTTCCCTCCCTGCCTTGGGTGCTTTGTCCCTGGAGTGCAAATTCTCTGCTCTCTGGCTGTTTTACAGTTCTGAGTTCATGGTGATGAAGGGAAGGATGGGGAGCCCTATTGCTCTGCTCAGAGGGAAAACCCTGAGTACATAGATCACACAGAAACCCCTGTGTACATAGATCACCCAAAACCCCTGAGTACATAGATCACACAAAAACCCTGTGCACACAGATCACCCAAAAACCCTGAGTACATAGATCACCCAAAATCCCTGAGTACACAGATCACCCAAAATCCCTGAGTACATAGATCACCCAAAATCCCTGAGTACATGGATCACACAAAAACCCTGAGTACACAGATCACACAAAAACCCCTGTGCACACAGATCACCCCAAAACCCCAGTGTACACAGATCACACAAAAACCCTGAGTACATAAATCACCCAAAATCCCTGACTACATAGATCATACAAAACCCTGTGCACACAAATCACACAAAACCCTGAACATACAGATCACACAAAATCCCTGAGTACATAGATCACCCAAAACCCCTGTGTATATAGATCACCCAAAACCCCTGTGCACACAGATCAGCCAATTGAAATATGTGAAAATCTCAAATGTTTCAACTCTTAGACCATAAATTCTGTTGCAAAAATCATCCTGATAGGTTATTTTGGGAACACTCTGGGAACATGGGGTTTGGGAACTCTGATAACACAGGGACTGGGAACTCTGGGAACACAGGGATTAGGGAACAGTGTGGGAACACAGGGATTAGGGAACACAGAGATTGGGAACACAGGGATTGGGAACACAGAGATTGGGAACTCTGGAAACTCAGGGATTGGGAATTTAGGGAACATGGACTGGGGGAACTCTGGGAACACAGGGATTGGGAAATCTGGAAACACAGAGATTAGAAGCTCAGGGATTGGGAAGTCTGGGAACACAGGGATTGGGAAATCTAGAAACACAGGGATTAGGGAAGACTTGGAACACAGGGATTAGGGAATATTCTGGGAATGTAGGGATTGGGAACTCAGGGATTGGGAACTCTTGAAACACAAGGATTGGGAAATCTGGAAACACAGGGACTGGGAAATCTGGGAACACAGGAACTGGGAACACTCTGGAAACAATGGGATTGGGAACTCTGGGATTGGGAAATCTGGGTACACAGGGACTAGGAACTCAGGGATTGGGAACATAGGGATTGGGAACACTCTGGGAACACAGGGATTGGGAACACTGGACCACAGGGATGGGGAACACAGGGATTGGGAACACTCTGGGAACACAGACTGGGAAATCTGGAAACACAGGGATTAGGAACACTCTGGGAACACAACGATTTGGAACACTGTGGGAACACAGGGACTGGGGGAACTCTGAGAACACAGGGATTGGGAACTCTGTGGGAACGCAGAGATTGGGAACACTCTGGAATACAGGGATTGGGAACTCTGGGCACACGGGGATTAGGAACACTGGAAACATGGATTGGGAACTCAGGGATTGGGAACTCTGGGAGCACAGGGATTGGGAACCACTCTGGAAACAAGGATTAGGGAACACTCTTGGAACACAGGGATTGGGAACTCTGGGAACACTCAGGAGTTAGGGAACACTCTCTTGGTGGAATGCAAACTGCTTTTCCCTCTGAAACCCAAGATTTTTTACCCCTTTCCCTGCAGGTGGAGGAGCAGCCAAAAGGGCTTTAACCCCTGCTTTGCTGGAGACCAAGCTCCAGATGCACTGGATGCTTTGTGAGTCCCTCTGGCAGTGCATGGCAGAGGTCTGGGGGAGGAGGGGAAGTGGCCCCAGTGTCCCCAGGGTTGTGTCTCTGCTCCCAGCCCCGTGCAGGTGGCTGGCAGCCAGAACACTGCCCAGACTGGCAGAGCAGGGCTTTTATTTTAAGGTTACCCTGAGCAGTGGCACACAATAAACTCCACTCCCGAGATAAGGAATGTTCATAATCCTCCCCTTTCTGCCAAGAATAGAGTCCCTATCTCCAAACCCCTCCGCTCCAGTCCAGAGAAACAAAGCCCAGTGGGTGAAAACAACAAAACCAGGAGCTGGGGAAGTATTTGGGTTCAGGAAAGACTAAATATTTAACTTGTGAGGCCAATGCATCCTGGAACGTATGGGGCACTCCAGGAACAGCTCCCCATTGTCCAGGGACCACAGAGGAAGGTTCTCTTGACCAGTCCTTGTCCTGCAGGGCCACCAGGCTGCCCCAGTGTTGGTGGGAGGCCAGCAGGTCCTTGCAGGGTGAAGGTGAGGCTGTTTTCCATGCAGGAGTCAGCTGCAGTCCAGGGTGGTGCTGCTTTTCTGTGATATCTGCACAAAAAGGCACAAAATTCTGCCTGGGCTATTCTGGGGATTGCATCCTTTGCTGGTTGCCACCACAAATATCCTGCAGTTATCAGCACCTGGAGAAATATTTTCAGCTCATGAAGCATCCCCAGGTTGTCTCTTCCACAGGGAGCAGCAGAAGATGCCATGGGGGGCCCTGCTCTGTGCTCAGGGTGGAGCAGCTCAGCTGAGTGCAATGGGAAGCTCCAGGGGCAGCTCTGAACTCCCAGTCTGTCCCAGGCATCTTTTATGGAAAATCCTTTCCTTAGGATTTTTTCCTCCTGAGAAGCAGAGAGGCCTCAGGAACAAAATGTAAACATCGATTATCTGCTGCTGTGAAATGCAACAGGTGCATCTGGGATTGGTCTCATGTGGTTGTTTCTAATTAATGGCCAATCACAGCTGGCTCAGACTCTCTGTCCAAGCCACAAGCCTTTGTTATCATTCCTTCTTCTTCTATTCTTAGCCAGCCTTCTGATGAAATCCTTTCTTCTATTCTTTTAGTATAGTTTTAATGCAATATATATAATAAAATAATAAATCAGCCTTCTGAAACATGGAGTCAGATCCTCATCTCTTCCCTCATCCCCGGACGCCTGTTAACACGGTCACACATGTCTGCAGAAACCTCCTGCTGGGCCAGCCTGGCCCTTTGGTGGCATCACCAGCCTGGTCTCTCTTGCTATGAGGTCTTAGGTGGCCCTCCAGCCCCAGGGAGAGGTTTTGCTGCTGAGACAATGTCCCATGTCCTCAGAGCCTGGCCTGGCCACTGCTGTCACCAAAGATTGGCTCCTTGGCTGGGCCCTGGGCAAGCTGGGCTAGAGGGAGGTGACCCTGGCCATGGTATGGGGTGGAGTTTGAGGTCCCTGTTGGGAAGGATGAAAGTTTGACAAGGAGGTCTCACAGATATGGATGCTTGGCAGAATGATTTTTAAATGTAGAGTCTGATGAAGGAATAGAGATGGAAGCAAGTTTTGATATTGAAGAATTGCTGAGCCAGTCTTACTGGATAACCAAGGAGGCAAAGGGTGTGTGTGTTAGAAGGGGTTTTATGACTTAGAGCAAAGGATAAACCCACCCCAAACAAGAAGATGTTTTTACCAAGCAGAAAGAGAGCACAGGCAGACAAGTCAGCAAATGTGGCAAGTAGAAAAAAGGTCTCAGAATTTTCTACTGCAAGAAAACTGAAAAACCACTTCTAGCTTAAACTGTGATGTACAAACTTTTAGTGATTGGAGAACAGTAACGTGAATATGGTAATTATAGTAGTCATGTTGGGCTATAGATAAAAATAAAGGAATAGATTGGTTCTGCTGTATTAAGATGCTCAGCAAAGAAAAGTAAATAATGCAATGTAACCAAAAGAAAAGTATATAATGCATTGTGACCTAAACTAAGGGTCTCAGGCCTGTCTGCAGCTGGAGCTGACAGCTGTGGGCACAGCTCTGTCACCCACAACCCTGGACTGCTGTAACACTTTGGATACAATAAACTGCATTTTGGAGAGCTGCCTGGAGTCCCACATCTCTCATTTTGGCTCTTACAGTCCCAACCCAAACCACGCCATGGTTCCATGGCAGAGGGGGCACCCTGACCATCCAGGGTGAGCTGGAGAGCAGGCACAGCTCATCCTGGGAGTGAACATGGAAAGGGAGAAGAGAACATCTCCTCTCTGCTGTGTCACATCCAAACAGGCACCCAGGACAGAGTCCAGGGCTCCCCAGCCCAGCACAGACCTGGTTACAACCCAAATCCATGCGGGGGGGTGAAATGCAGACTGCTATGAGAGCATTCCAGCCCACATCAGCAAAAGAGAGAACTGGAGATGCCTTCATCAGATCCCTGGAGATGCCTCCAAGAGCAGGAGCAATTCCTTGGGGCAGTGGTGCCTCTCCAGCCTGTTTTAGTGTCTCCATGGGGCCAAATCTCTGCATGGCAATGTTTTGGTAAGACACAAATGCAAATCTGAAGTGTCCTGGGTATTACATAATATATATTATTATATTATATAATATTATATAATATTATATAATATTATATAATATTATATAATATTATATAATATTATATAATATTATATAATATTATATAATATTATATAATATTATATAATATTATATAATATTATATAATATAATATAATATAATATTATATTATATTATATTATATTATATTATATTATATTATATTATATTATATTATATTATATTATATTTAGCATAAACCCAGAAGGAGTGTGGGATCAGTGGAGGGGTTACCCCAGTGTGCCAGGTAACCCTGGTGGCACAGGGAGAAGGGTCTGGGCCCTGGTGCCAGGTGTGTGCTGTGCCTGAATGTGGGAAGTAACAAGCCCAGGGAATTCATCCACACAACCAACAAATGGCAAAATTCACCCAGCACCATCCCCAGCAGTGGGAGAGAAACACCAGGGGAAGACAGCAAAACAGTAAGACACTTGTTTTGCCATTTCCCCCCATTTTTCTAAATATCTGTATATATTTTTTACAAGAAAAGCAGCTCGTCTTGGTGAGGAGAGTGGATTTTGCCTGCCTTGCAAAGTTCACCCATTGTTCAAAGCCAACTCTCCTGTCCAACACAAACAGGGACTCTTAAAAACATTCTCATCCAAAACAATTGCCATGACTTTTGATGTTTTCACGGTGCTCACTCTCCCCCACTGTTTGATCATTATGTTTTACAATATTTTTTCCCCTTCCCCGCAGGCGCCGTTCCAGGTGCCCCAGCTCTGGAATTCGTGGCTTCATCATCCAAGCTTCTGCATTCAGTGGGACACAATGGAAAGAATTCCACGGGGTTTATTTTGACTGCCCCTCGTGCCTGTTTGCACACCCTCAGCAGGGCTCCCAGATGTGCCTGTGGCCAGGCTGAGGGAGCTCAGATCCAGAGGATCATCCACCCCTCTCCAGGAATCCACCTAGGGCTCTCCTGCAGGTCACTGAGGGAGCTCAGCTCCAGAAGATCATCCCTGATGTTGGGGAAGATGAAACAGGAAAGCCTCATAAATATGATTGCCTGGCAAAAGATTTTGAGAATATAGAAACTGTAAGCCAGATTGAAATGAAAGCAAGCTTTGAGATCCCTTAGTTACTGAACAACTGGAAAACAATGGCATGGCCAGCTGAAGGTGATCCCCTTTGGATCAAACAATTCCCTCTGCTTGCAGACAGGCCCAAGGCTCAGAGCAGACCCTGCTGGCTTGGCAGAAGGGCCCAAAGAGGAGTTTGTAGGGTTTAAAATGTAACCCAGTGTGGGAATGTAATGATTCTTCTAGGCTGTATGGAAATGCTGTAGGATTTGTATCTTGGACTAGATTGGTTAGTGAGAATTAGAATATTCAACACAGAAGAAGATTGATGGTATTGTAAGGGGAGCCTCTCTCTCTTACCTTTTTCACTCCCTTATGCTCTTACCCTCTTACTCTCTTATCCTCTCATCGTCTCTCTCTCTCATCCTCTTTACCACTCTCTTTATCTCTCTCTCCCTCTTTGGGCCCTGCTCTGAGCTGTGGCTGGCAGCTCCCAGCAGAGCCCTGCACCCAGGCCCTTTGCAATAACCCACAAATTCCCAGCCCTGCCTGCAGAGATCTCTGCTCTCTGTCCATCCCCACCGTGCTACCCACCGATGCTCCTACAGCCCTCCTCTCCAGGCATCCCACCCATGGCTCTCCTGCAGGTCACCTCTCCCTTGGCATTGCATGAGAAATGCTGAGCACTTTGCTGGAATTGTTGTAAATGAACCTTCAGGACCTGGCCAGGCCAGGATGTGCTGGATCCTGCATTCCTGAATGATCCCTGTTCCTGACAGTGACACTGAGGGTGCAGAAGGTGTTTGTGTTCCTGTCACTGATTCCCCAGCTTCTGGGGCCCTGCCAGGGGGCTCCCCTGTCAGGAGAGACCCTCCTGGAGTGGGTTTGTGTCAGGAAAGAGAGACACACTGCATCTTTTTGGTCTTCAGGTTCTTGTTTATTGTTGTCTTATCTAGAGTTTTGCACGCTGTCCACACCAGGCTCAGGAACTGGAAAAGCACCACAGAAATGGCCAACAGTCTCTTGTTCAAGGTCCTTTAAAGCTAAACTATCCAATTAAGAACTGACACCTGGATTATTTTCCCTTTTAACCCAATAACTGATCCCACAGAGCCCCCAATGCAGACTTTTCTGCCCAATTACAAAATGCCACCCAAACCCAAGAAGAAGAAGCCCAGGACAGACACCCTGTGCCCTCCATCTTGCTTCCATCCACAGCATACTAAAAATCCCAAAACCTAAACTGGGAGGATGAGTCAGGCTGGGGAACTATTGATTACTCTGGGTCTGGATTGAAGGCACTTGAGACAGTAGTTCATGTTTGGACCCAGAAGTTTATTATTTCTGATCAGTAACACAGTCTCAGTGCTGTGAGTTGCTCAGCTTTTCATTAGAAGGCACAAAATGGCCAACAATCTCTGGTTACAAGGTCTTTTAAGACTAAACTATCCAAGTAAGAACTGACACCTGGATTATTTTCCCTTTGAACCCAATAACTGATCCCACAGAGCCCCAAAGCAGACTTTTCTGCCCAATTACAAAATGCCACCCAAACCCATGGAGAAGAAGGAAGAAGAAGCCCAGGACAGCACCCTGTGCCCTCCATCTTGCTTCCATCCACAACAAACTAAAAATCCCAAAACCTCAGTTTCTCACCAAGTGATACACCTACACTGCTCTCTATAATCTATTGCACACTTTCATGGATTCCAGTCTGTTCTGGAGTTTAGGAAACTTTCTCCATGAATGAGGGTCAAAGTCAGAGCTGCCCTGGGGGTCAGGGCACCCCAGAGCAGACAGAGAAATATTCCCAGTGCCCTGGGTTAACACAGAAGGCACACCAGGACACAGAGGGAAGGTGGGAATGCTCTTGGAGAGCTCTCCCCAGAGGAACAGCCCTTTCCCCAGCCAAGCCAGGCTCTCTCCTGACCACAGCCCTGGCAGACGAGCAGCCCTGCCCTAGACAGGCTGGAGGCTCTGTGGGGGAAAGGAGGAAATCCCCAGAACAAAACCCAGCCCCAGTTAGAACAGTCAGTTCCTTATCATCCCAAATCCCTGCTCCTCACTGTCCAAGAGTGTGGAACTGGGGCAGAACCAGCTCATCTTTTCAAAGTAAGTGCAGAGAATCAGGCTCTGTGTAACCTATTTGATCTGGGATTTATTTATTTTAATTTTTTCCCCACTTCAACACTGTTATCTTTAATGCAACACAATACTGGGCTAAACCTGAATTACATGGCTGGGATTAGGCACAGAATGGAATGGTTTGGGTTGGAAAGGACCTCAAATCCCACCCAGTGCCACCCCTGCCATGGCAGGGACACCTCCCACTGTGCCAGGAGCTCCAGCCTGGCCTTGGGCACTGCCAGGGCTCCAGGGGCAGCCACAGCTGCTCTGGGCACCCTGGCACAGCCCAAACCTCTCTAACCAGGCCTTGCCAGGCTACAAACCCCCTGTGGCAAATGGCACTGGGGGCACCTGCAACCAGCCAGGCAATCATTCTTTCCTTTCCTTTCTCCATTTGCTGCAATGGCTTTTGGTGCTGGTTTCCATGCTGGATTGAGGAATGTGAATGCCAGAGTGGTTTGGGTGGGTGCTCAGAGGGGTGGCACAGCCTGCACAGTGACATCCACACACCCAGCGCAGAAATTCAATTATTTAATATATTTCTTCAGGCAGAAATTAAATTATTTAAACTCAGGTTTTTGTCTCCAACTTAACTCTTCACCGTGGAGTCATTAAAAAAAAAAAAGAAAAAAAGAAAAAAAGCTGAAAAAAAAGAGAAGAAACGTGGTGGTTGTGTTAATTGGGACAAAACAGAGCAGCCTTCAGGGCCTTCCCTTAATTCACTCCCTGAACAATGTTCACTGATCAGGACTAGAGATTCAATTAGGTACCTTGGGGTGGTAATTCACAAAGACAAAATAAGGAGTTTGCAGATAATTTGTCTTTCCTTCTCTGCCTGCTGAGCGACATGGGCTCTGCCTATAATTGGCAACATTAATACAATTAACATGGTAATTTTGCCCCGTTTTGCTTCCATATCACAAAGTGTCTCCCTTCACATCCTTCAGCACGTTGGACTCTGGTAAATTCCATCATTATTTCTTCCCTTGGGGCTAAGAGGGGAGCCACAGCCAGGGCAGCCTCCCCCAAGAGCTGAGGGGCTTGTGCTGCTCCTGCCTGAGGAGTTTCCAAGGATAGAAAGGTGTCAGGGTCCAGGGAGGGGCAGGAGGAGGTGATGGTTTATTTGGATTAAAGCACAGAGTTAATGAATCTCTCACGAAAGCACCGGGCACGTGGCGGTAATTAGGAGGAAAACAGAAAAATAATTAAAATATCAAAACACCCCCGCACCCCTGCCCGCCCGCCAAGCTCCTGCCAGCCCTCCATGAGGCAACCCTGGAGATCCTGATCTTCCAGCCCTGGTGATCCTGCTCACTGCTTTTCCAGCCCTGGAGATCCTGCTCCTCCAACCCTGGAGATCCTGATCTTCCAACCCTGGAGATCCTGCTCACTGCTTCTCCAACCCTGGAGATCCTGATCTTCCAGCCCTGGAGATCCTGCCTGCTGCTCTTCCAACCCTGGAGATCCTGCTCACTGCTCCTCCAGCCCTGGAGATCCTGCTCACTGCTCCTCCAGCCCTGGAGATCCTGCTCCTCCAACCCCGGAGATCCTGCCTGCTGCTCTTCCAACCCTGGAGATCCTGATCTTCCAACCCTGGAGGCCCTGCTCACTGCTCCTCCAGCCCTGGAGATCCTGCTCACTGCTCTTCCAACCCTGGAGACCCTGCTCACTGCTCTTTCAGCCCCGGAGATCCTGCCTGCTGCTCCTCCTGACCCTGGTGATCCTGCTCACGGCTCCTCCAACCCTGGAGATCCTGCTCCTCCAACCCTGGAGATCCTGATCCTCCAACCCTGGAGATCCTGCTCACTGCTCCTCCAACCCTGGAGGTCCTGCTCACTGCTCTTCCAGCCTTGGAGATCCTGCCTGCTGCTCTTCCAACCCTGGAGATCCTGCTCTTCCAACCCTGGAGATCCTGCTCCTCCAACCCTGGAGATCCTGTCTGCTGCTCCTCCAACCCTGGAGATCCCTCCCCACCACTGACCCAGCCTTTTCCAAGTATGAGGGCATGAAGGTCTGGTGAGCACCAGATGGGGTTAAAGGATGTCTCTGGAGAGGGTGGGCAAGAGGAGAGGACTGGGAGTCAGGGACAAGGAGAAACGAGATGAAGGTGGGGGACAAACATGGACAGTGAGACCCTGGAGCAACAGGGAAGGACCCTTTCCTTTCCTTTCCCCTTTCCTTTCCTTTCCCCTTTCCTTTCCCCTCCTTTCCTTTCCTTTCCTTTCCTTTCCTTTCCTTTCCTTTCCTTTCCTTTCCTTTCCTTTCCTTTCCTTTTTCCTCTCCCTGTCTGTGTTTCCCAAGTCAGGTTTTGCAGACAGGTGTCACCCCCAGCTCACAGAGGTTGTGCCCCCACTGGGGTACCTGTGCTCAGCCCAGGTGAGCCAGGGGACAGCTCTGGGGGTGCCACCTGCTCTGGGCTACCCCAGCCATGCCGAGGAACAGTCTGGGAGAGCCCAGCTGGCTCCAGGGTGAAATGGGAATTAATCACCCCAATAAATGAGGTGCCAGCCATCAGGAGGGATCCCAGGTTCTCCTGATTTCCACCCTGAGGGGGCTGGTGAGGATGGGAACACCTGGGGTGACCCTTGGAGGTTGCTCAGAGCCACTCAGAAGAAACAACAGAGAAATTATTCTCCTAAAAACCCCATAAGCTTCCATTGCTTCTGCCCATGGCCAAGGCAGCCCCTCCTGGGTGTGACTCCCCCCTCCCAGCCCACAGAACATTCTGGATGCAGCACAGGTGGGTTTGAGCATTTGCCTCTCCTGTGGCTCGTGGTGTGAGCAAAACAGCCCAGAGCTGCCTTGCCCTGGGCTTTGCCTCCTCCAAACTCCTCCTTTGTGAGAGGAAGCCGCTGAATTTGCTTTTCCTCCTGCCTGGTTAGAGCAGGGATTTTCTGGAAGCCAAACAAAGGCAATGGAGATTGTCTGGGGAGATAAAGAGGGAACAGTCTGAACAAGCAGGAAGCTGAGGGGGAACGAGGTTTAAATGTGGTGAGAAAACAAAGTGATTTCTGTTCCATGCCTTGCAGAGGAGGAGGAAGAACCCGAGGGGCCGTGGAGATTCTTGTTCATGGACAGTGCTTTGGGAAATGTGGAGGCTCTCCACGAGACCTGGCAGAAGAAATTTGGATCCAAAGCCTCCAGATTTGGCTCCCCCACCCAGGCAGTGCCTGCTGAAATCCAGGAAACCCCTGCACCTTTCAGAGGAGCAGGGCACACAGAGGCTTTGCCCAAGGTCCCACACTCCTCGTGGCCCCAAACCTTGGCCAGCTGTGTCCTCCCCTGCTCCCAGCCCTGCCAGCAGCAGCTGGGCTGGGGAAGGGTCATCAATTAATCTCAGAGCTCCCTGATTGATGGACCAGCACTGAGAGCAGCCCATGGCCTGAGTTTTGGCATCAGAAGAGACAAACAAGAGTTCCTGGGCTGAGGAGAGCAGCAGGGCTGGGAGCCCCCATCCCAACACAGGCCTGTCATTAACTGGGAGCTGGCTGCTGTGCTGGAAATGGGACTGTGCTGCCCCACACTCAGGGAAATGCTTCCAGGGCTGTTGGGCATGAGCTCCTGAAGCTGCCAGCTCAGAAAAGGGCTGAACAGGGAGCTGGGGCTCTGCAGGCTCTGCTGATGCTGGGTTTGGTGGCCCCTGCTGCCTCCCTCCCTCTGTCACACAGCCAAAGTGGTTCCCAAACCTGAGCGGCTCAGTGTGTCCCAGGCAAGTGACATGAACTGTCCTGGGGATCCAGTGTCCCAGCAGGGCTTGAAAAAACAAAATATCTTCATTTTTGTGTCCCCAGGACCTGCAGGTACTGCCCTAGGTGTATTCTCCTCCAGGTGAGGTCAGCATGAAGATCTGGGGAATAATTCCTGAACTTCTGCCCCGAGGTCCTTCCTGCTCCCAGGGCAGTGTCTGAGCTTAAATCAAAGTGCTTTTCCAAAATTCTGGGTCCATAATTGTTTTAGCTGAAGTCATGAAGTTCCTCTCTCCATATAAAGCTGTGCCTTGTGCCTGCTCCAGCTTGGTCCCATTCCCAGTTCCACCCACTCTGGGCCCTGTTTCTCTCCTGCCTGATGGAGTGAAGGGTGTTTGAAAGTAAATCCTTGTTAGGGCCACAAGCCCTGACCTGGTATTAGATGACCATTCCAAGCACATCTCTCTTTTCTTCTCTGGTATTAGATGATCATTCCAAGTGAAATTCTCTTCTCTTCTCTTCTCTTCTCTTCTCTTCTCTTCTCTTCTCTTCTCTTCTCTTCTCTTCTCTTCTCTTCTCTTCTCTTCTCTTCTCTTCTCTTCTCTTCTCTTCTCTTCTCTTCTCTTCTCTTCTCTTCTCTTCTCTTCTCTCTTCTCTCTCTCTTCTTTCTCCCCATCCCACCCCATCCTCCATTTGGGTCTTGCACACCCCAGAGCTGCTCCCTATTTGTGTTTTCCAGCTCAGTTTTTGCAGTTTTGGTCCCTGTCAAGTGTCACCACCAGCCCCCAGAGGTTGTGCCCCCACTGGGGTGCCAGCTCTGGGTTCCAGCTCCCTCTGTGCAGAGCAGGAATGGAACCAGCACTCCCCCAGGGCAAGAGCTCTCTGCAGAGCCCAGAGCAGCTCAGGGATGTGCTGTTGTCCTGGGTTTTGTCCCTTTCCTGTCCCCACAGCTGTCCCCAGGCCGTGTTGATCCACCAGCAGTGTGGGATCTCTGGGCACTGCCAGCCCCAGCTCCTGCAGGGAGAGCCCAGGGCAGGGCAGGAGCTGCTCCAGCCAGCCCTGAGCTCCCACAGGGGCCCTGATGGGGCTCTCCAGGGACAGAGGCCTTGCCCAGGCAGTGCATCCTGCAGCTCTGGGGTCATGGAGGCCACTGGACACACTCCTCCAGCCCTGCATTTCTCCTTTCCAAGCAGTTTCCTCCCAGTCAGCAGAGCTGTATTTGTTGGCCTTTCCCCTGTGTTTCCTGCTGGCTTCCCTCTCTCAGGCTGAGCTTGTGGAGCTGCTGTGCTGGATCCCTGCTCTGGCAGCTCCTCTCAGCCCTGCTCTGACCCTGCTGGTGGCTGGAGCAGCCCTGGCCTCTCTCTCTGGCTGCTGTGACGAGGTTTGGGTCCCCTCCAGGAGGTGAAGCCCGAGGAGCAGGGCTGGAGGGAGGACACTCACTCTTGCCTGTGCATCAGCTCCAAGGGCTCTGTGATTTCTGGCACTGCAGCCTCGATTCTCAATTGTTTCCTTAGGAGAGATCTCACTTGGAAACGTGAGGGTTTCAAAAGGGAAAGCAAGGAGAGCATCAGGAGCCTGCCAAGTGGGGCACAGGAGATGCTGAGCCACCAATCCCAGCTCTGCTGAGGGTGAAGGAGCTCCCAGGGCTTGTGCACAGACACAGCTCACAGAGACGTTTTCACTGAGGATTTGTGTGGTTGTTTAAGGCTCATCATGGTAGACAGTAAGAGCCTGAATGAGAGATGTGGGACTGCAGACAGCTCTCCAAAATGCAGTTTATTATATCCAAGACATTACAGCTGTCCAGGGTTGTGGGTGACAGAGCTGTGCCTACAGCTGTCAGCTCCAGCTGCAGGCAGGCCTGGAGACCCTTTGGCTTAGGTTACAATGCATTATATACTTTAGTTTTGGTTACAATACATTATATATTTTGGTTTTGGTTACAATGAATTATTTACTTTTCTTTTGGTTACAGTGCATTATATACTTTCCTTTTGGTTAAAATGCATTATATACTTTTATTTTGGTTAAAATGCATTATGTACTTTTCTTTTGGTTACAGTACATTACATACTTTTCTTTAGATTACAGTGCATTCTATACTTTTCTTTTGGTTACAATGCATTACATACTTTTCTTTGCTGAGCATCTTTATACAGAAAAAACCACATGGATCCCTCAGGGGCAATTCAGGATTCACCTTGCCTTCACCTCAGCGTGCAGGTGCTCCCAGAAATTTGAAAACTTTCCCCCAATCTGTATTTTGTCCTCCTCTTCCCAGGGTTGGATCACTGCACTTTTTCCCAGCAGGATTTTGCAGCTTCCCTGCCAAGCATCCCACAAAGCCAGGGTGCCATGTAGAGATTAACCACAACAAGACCAGTTGAAGTCCTCATTTAGGTCTTAATTAAGGCAAAAGTACCATTAACTTTAGCAGAAACCACTTGATCAAACGCTGCATGTGAATGAAGAGGAGCTGAGTGAAGATCTGGCTGGCAATTATCAGCAGATCCTGCTTGGGAGCACCGTGCCAGGATGCCTGGGATGAGATTGCTTTTTTGGGAAATATTCTAGAAGTCACCCTCCTCAGTGACAAGGACAGCTCTGCACAGGCCCCTGGGGTGCAGGGTGGGCTCTTTGCCAGCTCTGCACACTTTGCAGAGGTGACTTCTTCCCCAAGCAAGGCAACTGCACCAGGGATGGGATTGTTTTTCCATGTCTGGGCTTGCCTGATAAGGAGCCAGGGCTCCCCAGCCCAGGCAGGAAAATGTCTCCTGGTATCTGCAAACACAGATGATCGAAATGTCTGCCCTGGGCATTGTTCAGCTGTGAATGGAGCTGAGAAAACACTTCAGAGCGTGGTGAGCACCGACATTCCAGCCTGGGGATGCCTGAGGAGGCTCTGGCTCCCTGGGAAGAAGGAACAACTTTCCAGAGGAGGACAAAGGTACAAAAGAGTGCTCGGCATGCAGCAGTCAGGAGCTGCTGGGCCAGCAGAGCAGCCTGGGGAGGAATCAAACACAGGAGCAAATTCCACCCCCAGAGAAGCCCCAGGCTCAGCCCTCAGGAGGGGCAGGGTCTCACTGAGCACCTCAGCTCCAGGTGAAGATCCTGACCCAGGGCAGGCTCAGCTGCTCCAAGAAAACTCAAAAGTCACAGAATGGTTTGGACTGGAATATCACTGTGGTATTTTCTGAAAAATCTCTTTGCCCAGGAGTCTTCTTCTGGGAAGCTGAGAAGCCTCAGAGAAAAGGAAAACAATTCTGATCTCATTTGCTGCTCCTGTGTTGTGCTCATGTGGAATGTGTTTGGAGATTGTTCACCCACAGGTGATTGTTCCATTGGTTTCATGTGAGTTGTTTTCACTCATTGACCAATCAGTGCCAAGATTTGTCAGGACTCTGGAAAGAGTCACAAGTTTTCATTATTATCTTTTTTGCTGTTCCAAGAAAACTCAAGTCTCAGAATGGTTTGGACTGGAATATCACTGTCGTATTTTCTGAAAAATCTCTTTGCCCAGGAATCTTCTCCTGGGAAGCTGAGAAGCCTCAGAGGAAAAGGAAAACAATAATTATCTGATTTGTTTCTCCTGTGTTTTGCTGCTTTGGAATGTGTTTGGAGATTGTTTACCCACAGGTGATTGTTCCATTGGATTCTGCTGTGAGTTATTTTCACTCTTGGGCCACTCAGGGCCAAGCTGTGTCAGGACTCTGGAGACAGAGTCACGAGTTTTCATTATTATCTTCTTAGCCTTCTGTAATTATCCTTTCTGTATTCTTTAGTATAGTTTAGTACAGTATTCTTTTATATAATATAATAAATTAGCCTTCTAATAATAAATTTATATAATATAATAAATTAGACTACTGAGAACATGGAGTCACATTCATCATTTCCTTCCAGTGATGGGGATCTCAGAAAATACAACATTGGAAAGGATTTTAAAGATCACCCATTTCCAGCCCAGGAACACCTCCCACTGTGCCAGGTGCTGCCAGCCCCAATGTCCAGCCTGGCCTTGGGCACTGCCAGGGCTCCAGGGGCAGCCACAGCTGCTCTGACAATTTCAGACCAGCCCCTCCCAACGCTGCCTGGGAGGGATTTCAGAAGGATTTGCATCTCTGAAATGCCAATAAATCAGTACCAGAAGTGAGTTGGCCACACCCTGAGGGCGAGGGCGTTGTGGTGATTAACACTGGACAGCTTCTGCTGAGTGAGATGGATTTGACAGGACAAGGAGGAATGGAGGCAAACTGAAATAAAGTAGGTCAAAATTAAATGTGAGGAGGAAGATCAGAGATTAGATTAGATTAGAATTAAGAAAGAGGAAGTTCTTTGCTGTGAGGGTGAAGAGGCCCTGGCACAGGGTGCCCAGAGCAGCTGTGGCTGCCCCTGGAGCCCTGGCAGTGCCCAAGGCCAGGCTGGACATTGGGGCTGGCAGCACCTGGCACAGTGGGAGGTGGCCCTGGGCTGCAATCAGCTGCCATTGAAGATCCCTTCCCACCCAAACCACTCTGGCATTCACATTCCTCAATCCAGGATGGAAACCAGCACCAAAAGCCATTGCAGCAAATGGAGAAAGGAAAGGAAAGAATGATTGCCTGGCTGGTTGCAGGTGCCCCCAGTGGCATTTGCCACAGGGGGTTTGTAGCCTGGCAAGGCCTGGTTAGAGAGGTTTGGGCTGTGCCAGGGTGCCCAGAGCAGCTGTGGCTGCCCCTGGAGCCCTGGCAGTGCCCAAGGCCAGGCTGGAGCCCCTGGGACAGTGGGAGGTGTCCCTGCCATGGTTTGGGATGGAATTAAATGAGTTCTATGGTCCCTTCCAACCCAAACCATTCCATAATTCTGATTTAGGGCTGATTGGGCCCATCCTAAATCACATCCCAAAGTTTTTGAAGGGGGAGGCTCAGAGTCTCTCCCACCTCCCAGGGCTGTCCCCAAAGTCCTTGTGTCCCCGACGTCTGCTCTCACTTTGCTGCCTCAAATCAAGTGGTTTCTGCTTTGTGCCGTTTCCAGAAACAGCAAATTCTCTCCAAAACAGCTCTCCCAAGATTTACTAAATGTGCCCTGGAAAATCAGAGAGAAGCTGAAGGGCAGAGCTGAGGGGAAGGGAGGGCTGGGGGTCCCACATGGCTTTAAAGGGTTGAGCAAATGTGCTTTATGCAGGCACACTGAGTCCCCTCCTGCCAGCCTGGAGCCTCTCAGGATGCCTCTGGCACTGCCAGGAAAAAACCCCCTGGCCTCCCTGAAATGCCAGGCTGAAACATTTTCAAGGTAAAGAATGAAAAAAAAAAACCTCCAGCCCTCGTCTGTTTGAGATATTTTTATTTCTTTTCATACTTCTGGGATTGAGATAAGGGACAATAACAGGAAAATCTCCGATTCACGGCACTGGATGAAGAAATTCCATGACAGATTTCCAACAAAACAAAACCAAAAAAAATCATTCATTCAAAATAAGTGGTGGAAAATTCCTCATTGTGGCTGGCTCTGCTTTCAGAATTCATTCCCCCCTGCACATATTTGTACTTCACATCCAAAAATCATAACCATGATTTCCCCCCTGTCCACTACATGAAAATAGAGTCAGTTGAACAATTAGGGTGTTTGGGGGTTTATTTCTGTTTCCACTTGTACCTTTTGCTCAGGACTTCTGGGATTATTCAAGGGGTGGGATTCTAAGGGAGAAAAAATTCCTGATAAGAATGAGGAAAAATGTAAAACACACAAAAACATCCAGGAATAAAACACACAAAAAAATCTGGAATGAAAGGAAGTCGATCAATGAACCCCAGGGAAATACTTGGTTTATAAACTTACTCAAATGTCACTGAATGAATCTTTAATTTGTTATTAAAAGATTATCCTTTAATAACAAATCTTTAGTAGTACAGAACTCAGTACTGACTTCTGAGGGGCCACTGAGGAGAAGTTTGGCCCTGCAGCATTTGCAGCTTTGGTGGTTTGGGGGGCAGTGGAAGCAACGTGTGGTGAGTGCTAATGACCACTGGAGATCTTGAGGATTTTATCTATGACTGTAAAATATAAAATTATATTTCGTAAATTAATTTTCAAAAAAAATTTTAATGAAGTTTTTAATTTTTTTGTAAAATAAATTGAAGAGACACAGACAAACACAGATTAAAGCAGGGCCTGAAAACCTGAGGGCTTTGCTTCTGCAGTGCCCTTCTTTGGTCCCTTTCTGGCTCCTCTGTTGTGTTTTTCCTGTCATGGCCAAGCCTGGAGTTCCCAGCTCCCTCCTGCTTGTGCTGGACACTGCTGGGACCACCTGGGAACACCTGGGAGCACCTGGGAACACCTGGGAGCACCTGGGAGCACCCTGCTCCCTGCTGGAGATGCAGGAGGTGGAGAGGGCACTGGCCTGTCCCTGTCACCCAACTGTCCCTGGAAATGCTGGTGCCCCCCAGGTGCCCCAGTGGTGGTCACTGCCCTTCCAAAGGGATCCTAAATCCCTCAGAGCACATTCAGCCAGGGCTGGGAAGCATCCTGCTGTCACTGCCCTTCCAAAAGGATCCTGATCTCCTTGGAGCACCTGCTCCAGAGCTGGGAATCATCCTGCTGTCACTGCCCTTCCAAAGGGATGCTAAATTCCTTGGAGCATGTTCCCCCAGGGCTGGGAGCATGCCTTTCCAAAGGGATCCCAAACTCCTTGAATCACCTTTCCCCAGGTTCCTGCTGTCACTGCCCTTCCAAAGGGATCCTAAACCCCTTGGAGCACCTTCCCCATGTCTGGGAAGCATCCTGCTGCCAATGCCCTTCCAAAAGGATCCCAAACTCCTTGGAGCACCTTCCCCCAGAGTTGGGATGCATCCTGCTGTCACTGCCCTTCCAGAGGGATCCCAAACCCCTTGGAGCACATTCCCCCAGGTCCCTGCTCTCACTGCCCTTCCAAAGGGATCCTAAACCTCTGAGAGCATGTTCCCCCAGGGCTGGGAAGCATCCTGCTCTCACTGTCCTTCCAAAGGGATCCCAAACCCCTTGGAGCACATCCCCCCAGGTCCCTGCTGTCATCGTGACTTCCTGAACATCCCCCTGGTGCAGCAGCTCCAGCTGCTCCTTTGGGACTGAAGGAACCATCCCTGAGCCATTCCTGGCTGAGAGCTGGGCTCACACCAGCTGGCCTGGGCAGAGATTCCTCCTGGAATTCACCTCTGAAATGGTGGTGATGGTGTGTGGATCCACAGCAGAGGCTGACTCAGGAAAATGATCCCATCCAAGCTGTTTCTCAAAGTCATCATGACTACAGCAGCTTTTCTGAATCAGCACCCAGATAAGGCCTGGCTGTATTTATTTGTGGCAAATGATTTTTATAGTCTCCCTTTCATAAAATGAAAAGTCCATAAGTCTTCGTGGTTGGGGCTGTTAAATTTAGATAATGTGTTTCTGTGTATTAAATTGAGTTTATTATGGTCAGATAAGCTCTTGCATGAACAAGGACCTCCCTGTGCTGGTCCTTGCCTCAAAGCTGACCCAGAAAAAGCCACAGACAAATCTGGGCTGGCAAAGATCACAGAGGGGGCAGGAGTCAGTTCAGCTGCTGCCTGTGCTGCTCGATTTCTGCACCAAATCTGTGCAGGTTTTACCAGCATTGCCCAGAGCAGCTGTGGCTGCCCCTGGAGCCCTGGCAGTGCCCAAGGCCAGGCTGGACATTGGGGCTGGCAGCCCCTGGCACAGTGGGAGGTGGCCCTGGGCTGCAATCAGCTGCCATTGAAGATCCCTTCCCACCCAAACCACTCTGGCATTCACATTCCTCAATCCAGGATGGAAACCAGCACCAAAAGCCATTGCAGCAAATGGAGAAAGGAAAGGAAAGAATGATTGCCTGGCTGGTTGCAGGTGCCCCCAGTGCCATTTGCCACAGGGGGTTTGTAGCCTGGCAAGGCCTGGTTAGAGAGGTTTGGGCTGTGCCAGGGTGCCCAGAGCAGCTGTGGCTGCCCCTGGAGCCCTGGCAGTGCCCAAGGCCAGGCTGGAGCTCCTGGCACAGTGGGAGGTGTCCCTGTCATGGCAGGGATGGCACTGGGTGGGATTTAAGGCCCCTCCCATCCTAAACCATTCCAGGATTCTGGGATTCCGAGGAGGTTTGGGGATGGCAGTGGTTGGGCACCCTCACTAAAGTCTCTGCTGGAGGTCCCAGCAAGCAGCAGAAGATCCTCACTGGAGGGGTGGTCGGGCACTGGGAGGGGCTGCCCAGGGCTGTGCTGGAGTCACCAGCCCTGGGGAGCTTCACAACCCAGCAGAGGTGGCTCCCCATGCCATGGCTCAGCGGGCATGAGAAGATTCAGTCCAAGGCTGGACTTGGTGCTCGTGGAGCTCTTTTGCAACCTCGGTGGTTCTGGGATTCTGCTTATGACAGATGAGTAATGTGATGAGGAACTCTCACCATTAATGGACAAATATCATGTATATAGATTAAGTTTTATAGATTTATAGTTCTGTTGTACCCTCTCACGTGGTTATCAGGGTTAGCTGGGTTGGGACACCTGGGAGGGCTGGCTTGTCACTGTGGAACACCTGAGCTCCAGCCAGGATTTGAGGAAGAGATCTCCACCACTGGACAGCGAAGGAGGGGTTTGATGGACAGAACTTTGGGAAGGGTTAAAGGGTTAAAAAGGAAAAAACCTCCATGGTGAGGGGGCTGGGCACATGGTGGGAAAAATCTTTTGCTCCTGGCACTGTAACCTTTTTTTCTTTATTCAGTCTTCTGTTGTATTTTTGATAAGGTTTAATAAACCTTCCTAAACTATGAAAAGTGAGGAGCTATTTCTCACACCTTTGTTAGTTTGGGGACACCAGCCCTGGAGATCCACCACCTTCCTCTGGGCTTGGCTGTGCTACAGAGCACAGGTCAGGTTCAAGGCAGAACTTGGCTTAAGGATCCCCTTTGTGATAGATGAGTGATGTGATGATTGACTCTCACAATTAATGGACAAATATCATGTATATAGGTTATGTTTTATAGATTTATAGTTCTGTTGTCCCCCCTCACGTGGTTATCAGGGTCAGCTGGGTTGGGACACCTGGGAGAGCTGGCTTGTCACTGTGGAACACCTGAGCTCCAGTCAGGATTTGAGGAAGAGATCTCCACCACTGGGTAGCGAAGGAGGGGTTGATGGATAGAACTTTGGGAGGGGTTAAAGGGTTAAAAAGGAAAAAACCTCCATGGTGAGGGGGCTGAGTACATGGAGAGGAAAATCTTTTGCTCCTGGCACTGTAACCTTTTTTTAATTCAGTCTTCTGTTGTATTTTTGATAAGGTTTAATAAACTTTCCTAAACTATGAAAAGTCAGTAGCTATTTCTCACATACTGAACCACAGATGCTGATCAGGAGGAGGTGAGAGGCTGAGGGGCTTTTCATGAGGCCCTGACAGGAGCTGTGGGGTTTTTATCTGGGGTGGGGAGCTGCAGGCAGGTCCCTCTGGTGATGAGTGCTGCGTGATTCCCTCCACCAACAGCCCCACAGAGAAATTCTGCTTCTCTCAAGTGCAGGTGAAAGAAATGTGGATTTCACTGGGGCAGGTTCAGAGGGCAGCGAGGAATGGTTTGGATTTGGCCAGGAGTCAAGGCAGATGACACATCCAGTGTTCCTCGGAGCTTTAACTCTGCATTGCTCTTACTCACACTTCAGGCATCCCTTTATTTCCCGGAGCTCCCCCAGCCAGCGACCTGCTCTGTAATTACCCAGCCAATGTCATGCAAACACTGCCCAGGCAGAATCTGGGGCAGGTCAGCGCAGGTTACCTGGTGATTATCTCCCCAATTACCCAGTAATTCCCAGATGAATTACCGGGTAATTGGATAGCATGACCAGCACTGGGCTGGAGACTCAGCCTGTTCTTGTCTCCCTCAGGAGCCAGGCAGCTCTCCATGAACTCACACAGCCAAAGGGAAGCACAGCTGACAAACCCAGCCCTGCTCAGGGACCACAGGCTCATTCCTCACAGGGAGTTCCCCACCATGACTGGCTGGTGCATTCCTTGAAGTGATAAAAATAGTATAATTATTATTATTATTATTATTATTATTATTAATAATGGAAATGTGGCAGCAGTGACTCAATGCCTGCAGGAGCCTCACTGAGGGCTCACACTGAAGAAATCCTCTGTGTGACAGATGAGCAATGCCATGGCTGATTCTCACAATTAAAAGGCAAATCTCATGGATATAGGTCAGGAGAAGTTTTATAGATTTATAGTTGTGTTTTACAGACCAGCACTGGGCTGGAGACTCAGCCTGTTCTTGTCTCCCTCAGGAGCCAGGCAGCTCTCCATGAACTCACACAGCCAAAGGGAAGCACAGCTGACAAACCCAGCCCTGCTCAGGGACCACAGGCTCATTCCTCACAGGGAGTTCCCCACCATGACTGGCTGGTGCATTCCTTGAAGTGATAAAAATAGTATAATAATAATATTAATAACAATAACAATAACAATAATAATAATAATAATAATAATAATAATAATAATAATAATAATAATAATAATAATAATAATAATAATAATGGCAATGTGGCAGCAGTGACTCATGGCCTGCAGGAGCCTCACTGAGGGCTCACACTGAACAAATCCTCTGTGTGACAGATGAGCAATGCCATGGCTGATTCTCACAATTAAAAGGCAAATCTCATGGATATAGGTCAGGAGAAGTTTTATAGATTTACAGTTATGTTTTACAGACCAGCACTCCAGCTCCAGACCAGCAGGGCCTGTTCTTGTTATTTTTATTATTATTGTTCTTGTTATTATTATTATTAATAATAATGGCAATTAATATTAATAATGGCAGCAGTGACTCATGGCCTGCAGGAGCCTCACCGAGGGCTCACACTGAAGAAATCCTCTGTGAGATAGAGGAGCAATGCCATGGCTGACTGTCACCACTAAAGGCAAATATCCTGGATCTATGTCAGGAGCAGTTTTACAGATTTATAGCTGTGTTTTACCCCCTTGTGCTGCTCTCAGGGGTGCCCTGGGTTTGGGACATTTGGGAGGGTCACTCGTTCCCATGGCAGCAGCTGCCCCCAGTCAAGGTGTCAGGCAGGGATCTCCACCCCTGGGCAGGGAAGGAGGAGCCCATGGACAGAACTTTGGGGGGAACAAAGGGTTAAAAGGGGAAACCTGCATGGTGTGGGTGAGCACATGGTGGGGAAATCCTCTGCTCCTGGTGCTGTGATATTTTCTCTATTCAGTCTTCTGTTGTATTTTTGATAAGGTTTTAATAAACCTTTTACATTTTTGAAAGTGAGCATCATTTCTCACACTCTGGCTCTTTTCACACCTCAGTGGGAGTGGGGTTGGGCTGGACCCCAGCCCTGGGAGGTGGAAAGTTTATTTCTCTACAGAAAAGTGCTTTGATTTATTTGGAGTCACAGACTCAGCAGGACTTTGATGCCAGGTCAAAGCTAAGGATTCTCCTTAGCTCCTCCACCCCACGACACCCAAGGACAGTCCCTGACACACCAGCTCATCCCCTGATGGCAGGAGGCACCTCCAGACCACCAGGGGATGAGCTGATGCAGGGGTCCCCAGGATGAGGTGAGAGATGGGTGAATCTGACTCCATGTTCTTAGAAGGCCAATTTATTATTTTACGTACTTACACTAAAACCATAATAAAGAATAGAGAAAGGAAACAGACAGAAGGCTTAACAAGAATGATAATGAAAAACTGGTGACTCTCCAGAGCCTTGACACAGCTGGCTGAGATTGGTCATTAAGTTAAAACAATTCACATGGAACCAATCAAACAATGGCCAGTTGGGAAACAATCTCCAGACCACATTCCAAAGCAGCAAACACAGGAGAAGCAATCAGATAATTATTGTTTTCATTTCTCTCTGAGGCTTCTCAGCTTCCCAGGAGAAGAAATCCTGGTGAAGGGATTTTTCCAGAAAATATGAGTGGCATCATACCTTGACCCTCACTGCCTCTTGGGGTTTCCAAGGAAAAATGTCCTCATCTCCTCCTCCATGGACTGCTCTGCTGTCAGTGCACCTCAGAAAACATTATTGAAAGGGTCTTTTTGATTATTTTTTCTTAATCTATGCTTTTATTATTTTAACAATAATAATAATAATAGCTGCTATTATTATTATTTTTTTTTTTTTTTTTATTATATTTCTCTGGCTTATCTGAAGCTAGAGAACTAATCTGACCTGCCAACCCAACGCTCTTTTCGCAGCAAACAGAGAAGAACCCCATTCACTTTCTTTCAGACATTTTTATTCAGGATTGTGCAATTATTTTTTTTTTTGCTTTCTTCTCCACGAGTGGCAGAACAAACCCCTCAGTGTTCCGTGATGGGCCCCCAGAGCTGCTGTACCTGTGACAGGATGAGTAATAGGTTCCTCCCTGGTGCAGAGCTGCTCGTGCACAGCAAGCTCCTGTTCACTCTCTTTATTTATTCTGTCTTATCTTCCTCACATTTCATCACTTTCTTGTTATGTTTGCTCAGTTAAGTCATTAAGACCACTTTGTTTTTTTTCTTTCCATGTTTAGCCCTAGGAAAGCAGCTAAGCCTGTGTAATTGATTTAGCATTTAATTTCCCTAAAAACCCCCTTTTTCCTGCCATCAGTCTGAGGCCCTGAGACATTCTCACTCCTGCCTGCATTGGGTGCTGTGAGAAGGTGTCGCCAGATTTCTCTTCACAGGGAAAAGCAAGGCACAATTATTCCCAAGAATATTCTTTTCTCATTTGCTGTGCCTGGTTTTGTGCAAAAGTAGAATTGTAATATGGAAATTTTTTACCCAAAATTATGGTTTTGTTTCCTTGGCCTGTCAGGGCCAGGTGTGTAGCCCCACATTTCTCCTCACAGAGAAAAGCAAGGCACAGTTCTTCCCAAGAATGTTTCAGGGTTTCACATTCTTTGAACCTCAGAGAAAGGAAAAAAACAATTCTTGTCATTTGCTGTGCCTGTGTTTGTGCCAAAGCAGAATGCAGCATGGAGATTGTTCACCCACAGTGATGGGGTTCTGGTTCCTTGGCCTGTCAGGGCCAGGTGTGTAGCCCCACATTCCTCCTCACAGAGAAGAGCAAGGCACAATTCTTCCCAAGAATATTCTTATCTCATGTGCTGTGCCTGTGTTTTTGCAAAAGTAGAATGCAATGTGGAGATTGTTCACCCACAGTGATGGGGTTTTGTTTCCTTGGCCTGTCAGGGTCAAGTGTGTGTGTGTGAGTTGGGACTGTTGGGTGACAGTCACGAGATTCTGTGCAGCGTGTGCAGGGTTGGGTGCTTGGCAGATTCAGTTTAGATGTAATGTAATATAGTGTAATATAATATAGAATAATATAGTGTAATTAATTAGCCTTCTGATAAGATGGAGTTCTCATCATTCTCTCTCCTCGCTGAGGGTGAAAATATCATCGATAAGAAGGAAATCTCTGAGCCAGCTCATGGCTCTGAGAGGCACTGGGGAGGTTCCTCCACCTCCATGCAGGTCTCTGCTACCTGTAGGGGTGTTCTGGGTTAAATCCCTGCTTCAGTGGGCAGGAAAAAGGATAAATAACTTGTGAGGAACTTCTGCATTTCTGTTCTCAGCTGTGGTGGTTTTGCTGATTTAAATCCCTGTTTTGGTGGGCAGGAAAAGAGAGAAACCTCTTGTAAGGAATTTCTGATCTTCTCCATTTCAGTTTGCACCCATGGTGGTTTTGCTGAATCAAATCCCTGTTTCAGTGGGCAGGAAAAGAGAGAAATCTTTTGCAAGGAATTTCTGTTCTTCTGCATTTCAGTTCTCACCTGTGGGGGTGTGGACAGCTGAGCTCTGTTGTTTCCACGTTATAAATCTGCCTGGCGGGGAGATAAAAAGACAAGAAGGGCAAGCAGGGATATCCAAATCCAAATAATTTGTGCAATTTTGCAATTTGCAATTTTTGGCTCTCAAAAAATTGCAGGGACATTAAAATTGGAAGGGAGCTCCAAGATCCAGTATTTGACTGAATCCCAGCTGAGCCAGACCACCAAGTGCCACCTCCATGTGGTTTTTTGAACACTTCCAGGGCTGGTGACCCCAGCATTGCCCTGGCAGCCTGTGCCAGTCCTGAGCCTTTCAGAGCCCCATTTCTCACCACCCTGATTTGCACAGAGACACCACCACAGCTTCAACCTTAAACTTTAAAATTTGGAGGACAAGTCACCACTCCACATGGACATTGTCCTCTCTCCCTTGATGTCTCCAGGCTCCAGGACCTGCTCAGCCCTTCTGGGTCCTTTCCTTCCAGGATTCTTTGCAGGAACCAGTCAAGCTCTGGCTCAAATGGGTCTCTCACCTCCTGCCCCACCTCTTCACCACCTGAGGGAAGGAAATCTTGGAATCAGAGATGTTTGTGCTCATCTGGCATCACTGCAGTCCTCAGGTTTAATCACTTTGCAGACTTTCCTGATCTTCCACCCCCTGTTTTATTTACACAAGATCTGGGTCTTTGTTCTGCTGAATTAGTCAAGATTTTGAGTTCCCCTTCTGGACACAACAATCCCAGAATCCTAAAAAAGACCTTTAGGATCGTACAGTCCAATTGTTCCCCCAGCACTGCCAAGGCCAGCACTGACACAAGTGCCACCACTGACCCAAGTGCCACCACTAAACCACATCCCCAAGTGCCACCACTGAACCACACCCCCAGGTGCCACCACTGACCCACATCCCCAGGTGCCAGCACTGATCTACATCCCCAGGTGCCACCAGTAAACCACATCCCCAAGTGCCACCACTGAGCCACGTCCCCAGGTGCCACCACAGACCTACATCCCCAAGTGCCACCACTGCCCTGTGTCCAAAAGTGCCACCACTGACCCACATCCCAGGTGCCACCACTGACCCACATCCCAGGTGCCACCACTGACCCATGTCCCAGGTGCCACATCCCCCTGGTTTTTAAGCCCCTCCAGGGCTGTTCCAGTGCTTGACAGCCCTTTCATGAAAAAATGAAATTTCAGCTTTGAGGGCCCCTGGGCAGCTCCCAGGGCAGCTCCCAGGCTGGCACAGCTCGTCTGTGCCACCCAAACCAGGCTGACCCAAGCCAGGTCCCCTCCACCTGCTGGGGATGAGCCCAGCACGGTCCCAAACCCAACCTGGCTGGGAATTCCTGTCACCCCTGAGACCTCCCCAGGCTCCAGGGGCTGAGCACAGCCCTGCCCTGTCCCCCAGCAGCTCCTCAGACAGAGGGGCTTTGTTGGAAATTTGTTGGATTTAAATGGATTTTAAAGAGGGTGACATGTGAAAAAAGAGCCCAGAAGAACAAAGCAATCCCAACTGAGTGTATTACACATGATGGAATTAAATAATGGGGATTTTACAGTCTAATTGGGGTTTAAATCCTGGTTCTGAGCAGCTGCTGAGCTCCAGAAAGAGGCAGGAGGAGGTGCTGAGCCCCCCAGCCCTGAATGGGCACATTCACAGCCCAGAGTTTCTATCTGAACAAGGAATTTGCTGACTGCTAATCTCTGCTGATTAATGATGTTTTCTCAAAGCCACCACAGAAGGTTTGCTGGTCTTGTCTAGAGAACCAGACTTTGGCCAAGCAAAGCCCTTTATCCAAAAATGTATTTGTCTAGAAAGCGCCATTATTATTCTTAGGAATGCCAGGTATGGATGCCCGTGTTTCTTGTTCTTGTTAAATGCAAGTTGTTCTACAGATAAGGAGGCGAAAGAGTACAAGATAGGCGAGGTTTGTCAGGACAGATAAAATCTTCAATTAGACCAAAAGCAGCAGGAGAAAATTCAGACAAACTTTCAGACACGGAAGCAGACGTGAAAGAAGCCTGGGTGTCCAAGAGCTGACAAGCTTTTTTCTGCCCATTTATCACAGGAAAGATATCACCCCCTCCCCAAAAATAAGAAATAAAAATAAAAATCTTGCTATTTTTTGTTTAATTCCCATTAAAAGGGGATTAAGGCAGGGAGGAACAAGGCAGACTTGTTCCACATCCACAGTGTGGGTTCCTTGCTGTTTTCTGAGTCAGATAACTCTGCTTAACAGCAACCTTTAGCTTTTATCAACGTCAAAGCCAAATCTCTGGTGCTAAAATTATTCCAGCTTTCATCTGGGTGTTTGACTGCTGTGGAGCAGAGCTCTGGAGTGATCCAGTTACTGGGACAAGGGTCCCTCTGAACATGTGGCTAAGAAGATCTGCCTCTCATACCTTGGAGTGGAACAGGATTCCTGACAGTTTGACATCCAAATCCCAGCAGGAAGGAGAACAGTTCTGGCAGTGTTGAAACCTGGCACCTTTCTCCAGAGAACATCATCTCCCTCCCAATAATCATCAAGGCGTTATGAATAACAAATGATTTCCTAGAAACCAAGACAGAGGAGTGAGTGCCAGTCAATATTGCAGCAGGGTGAATTATTTGGCTGCAGAGCTCAGGAGGAACAGCCAGGCCAGTTCCCAATAACCACGAGCGATGATCAAAGTGCTCTGCTCCCACAGATGCACATGGAACAGATTGTTCCCTCCAACTGCTGCTCTGCCAGCAGCTCCAGCCCTGATCCGAGCTCTGCAAGGCTCAGCCTGGAGCAAAGGAGGCTCAGGGGGCCCTTGTGGCTCTGCACAGCTCCTGCCAGGAGGGCACAGCCGGGGGGGTCGGGCTGTGCTCCAGGGAACAGGGACAGGAGCAGAGGGAACGGCCTCAGGCTGGGCCAGGGCAGGCTCAGGGTGGGCACAGCAGCAATTTCCCCATGGAAAGGGGGCTCAGGCCTTGGCAGGGGCTGCCCAGGGAGCTTTGCAGTGCCCAGCCCTGGAGGGCTCCCAGCAATTCCTGGAGGTGGCACTCAGAGCTCTGGGCTGGGGACAAGGTGGGGATCAGCTGGGACTCGATGTCCTTGGAGCTCTTTTCCCACCTCATCTCTGCCATCCTGAGCACCAGAATCCCAAAGGCTTTTCCCACAAGGGAATATCCATCCAATGCAGCCCCAGCAGCAGAGGTGTCCCTGCCCCAGCCCCTTCTGGCAGGGAACATTTCCTGTCCCCCACAGCTCCAAACCCCTCACACCAACAACAGAAAAGCAGCCCTGAACGTCCTTAAATTCCCATTTTTGCATATTGGGGGAAAATTTCTGCAATGGAAGGGTGTTCAGGCCTTAGCAGGGGCTGCCCAGGGAGGTTTGCAGTGCCCATCCCTGGGGGTGTCCCAGGAATTCCTGGATGTGGCACTCAGAGCTCTGGGCTGGGTGAAGAATTGTTGTTTAGTCACAGATTGAGGAAATGGCCTCAAGTTGTGCCATGGGAGGCTCAGTTTGGATATTATGAACAATTTCTTCATGGAAAAGGGCTGTAAAACATTGGGATGGGCTCTCCAGGGAAGTGTGGAGTCACCATCCTTGGGAGTGTTCAGAAAACCTGTGGATGTGGCACCTGGGGACATGGTGACCATGGTGGTGGTGGTTGGACTTGGTGACCTTTAAGGTCTTTTCCAACCTTAACAATTCTGGGGTTGATGTTTCTGCTCCCCTGCAGTTGCAGTAAATGCATCCTTCACTTTAAGGTTCTCAGGGTTATCTCTGAGTGATGAAGGAGCAACAAACTCTGGGGAGAGCAAAAGAACCCAGCAAATCCTCAGTGGGAGTGGGGACAGCTCCATGTTGGGTTTATAAATGGAGAAACAGCAAAATCCAGTCCTAAATTGCTTAAAAAACTCTTTCCTCTCATCAAATTTTATTGGGGGATGCTGTCAAAGTCCCCCTTGTAAATCATATTTCATGTGCTCCCTGTCCTAAGCACAGATAACAGGTACCCAAGGAAAATACAGAAAGGATTTTGGAAATGCCTGACAAGATTTGCTCCTCGTGGGTTTTGGCCCTGCTTTCTCAGTCACTTCAGTTTCATCTGTCACAGGAAGATCCATCTGTAAACCTCATTAGATTCAAAATAACATGAGACAGATGAGGCCAGAAAAACTGTTTTTCTGCCTCCTCAGAATATTTTTTCAGTTTTTAAATGCAGTGTGGGTTTTTTAAAGCAAATTTGCTTAATTGACAACAAAAGAGGATGGAGCAGGAGATGCCAGAGCTGTTTATGGGTTGGGATGGGCTGATCCTGTCCTGGCTGAGCCCAGCACTGATAGAATGCCCAAAAATGACCTGAGAGGTCACTCATGGCCACCTGGGGCTGGGCTGGGCTGGACCTGTGGGTGTGGGTGGCCAAAAGTTGTTGAAGCCCTGATCACTGAGAATTGGAGACTTTCTGTGCTGCCAGGACTGACCCCCAGGAGAACACTGCACTGACCTGAGGCCATGGAGAACCTTCCAGAATGGAATGACAGAACTGGGATTGTGGAGTTTGGATAGAAGTGTGTGAGATCACAGGGTGGGAAACTCAGAGTTTGGGGTTTTAGTATGTAGTAATAGATATAAACAAGATGGAGGTTTTGGGGCAGAGCCCCCTTCTCCTTCTCCTTCTCCTTCTCCTTCTCCTTCTCCTTCTCCTTCTCCTTCTCCTTCTCCTTCTCCTTCTCCTTCTCCTTCTCCTTCTCCTTCTCCTTCTCCTTCTCCTTCTCCTTCTCCTTCTCCTTCTCCTTCTCCTTCTCCTTCTCCTTCTCCTTCTCCTTCTCCTTCTCCTTCTCCTTCTCCTTCTCCTTCTCCTTCTCCTTCTCCTTCTCCTTCTCCTCCATGGGTTTGGGTAGTTTTGTGTAATTGGATAAAAAAATCCCCATTGCAGGCACATGTTGTTGGTTATTGGGTTAAAAGTGAAAATAATTCAGATGTCATTTCTTAATTGGACAGTTTATCCTTGAAAGGCCTTGTAGAGAGAGATGGGGCTCTATTTTCAGTGTGTGAGAGTGAAGTGCTGCAGAACTCAGGGTTTGTGAGACTGTGATGCCCATTGGAATTCCCAAAAAAGGGCAGAAATGCTGCCAGAACAGGAGGGATTGGACACTGTCCCCTAAGGGGCAGCAGACTGAGCACAGAGAGCCTGAGGCACAGGAAGATGGAGGGAATGCTGGAGAGGATGGAAAGCTGCCTTTGGAGGAGTGAGAAGGGTCTTCCTTCAGTCTGGACTGAATTCAGAGCCCTGGGCCCCTGATCTGAGCCACAATGACAGATCTGTTTTGGGGGACATGAACGGTGCCACCTCTTCTTCTCAGTCCAGGAAGGTGTGAAAACAAATCTTCAAGCATTTTTCATCAAAAATCATATTCCCATTCCCCCTCTCAGCTCCTGAGTGCGAAAATAACCCAGTAAATTCATGAAAAATCTATACTTGAATTTAGATTTAAGGTTGCAAATGTTTCTAAGGCAGGCAAAGATATCTCAGAGGAAATATTTCCTGGAAAGTTGGGGTCTGTTCATAGAATGATGGAATGGTTTGGGTGGGAAAGGACCTTAAATCCCGTCCAGTGCCACCCCTGCCATGGCAGGGCCACCTCCCACTGTGCCAGGTGCTGCCAGCCCCAATGTCCAGCCTGGCCTTGGGCACTGCCAGGGCTCCAGGGGCAGCCACAGCTGCTCTGGGTGGAATTTTGCCCATTTTTTGTCAGTGATACATTTTGAGGTTTCATTTTAAAATCACTTTTTTCCTCAAGGGATGTTCCATAATCCTGACAGTGTGGGTCAGTTCATCAAACCACAGCAGAATAAAGTGACCTCCAGCTCCAAATTCTTGCAGGATGTTGCTCCTACAACCTCAAATTGCCCATTTAAAATCAGTCCAGTACTCCAGGTGCTCAGAGCCTGTGGATGGAGACACAAAGTCTCAAGATAATCAACATGGGATCACTCTTGGTTCCTATTCTGAGTTCAAAGCAAACTGAGCAGCACCTTTGAGGTACCACGCAAAGCTTTTGAACTTTGCAGCGAGGGAAAAGGTTTTCAACTCCTTCCCACATTTGAAATCCTATTTATCAGGTCTCAGTAGAGATTACTTATCTGAGAACCCAATGGAAACAAAGGAGGTTCAGCACAGCTCCCCATGCCCAGGTCATGGCCAGTTGGGAATGGGTCTGTTCCCATCAGCCCCAGCCAGGCCTTGGAAAGCCATGGAATGTTCTGGATACAGGACATGGTTTAATGGCAATGAGAGATTTCCTTGGGAGCACAGAATCCCAGGCTGGTTTGGGTTGGAAGGAATCTCAAAGCCCACCCCATTCCACCCCTGCCATGGGCAGGGACACCTCCCACTGTCCCAGGTGCTCCAGCCTGGCCTTGGGCACTGCCAGGGCTCCAGGGGCAGCCACAGCTGCTCTGGGCACCCTGGCACAGCCCAAACCTCTCTAACCAGGCCTTGCCAGGCTACAAACCCCCTGTGGCAAATGGCACTGGGGGCACCTGCAACCAGCCAGGCAATCATTCTTTCCTTTCCTTTCTCCATTTGCTGCAATGGCTTTTGGTGCTGGTTTCCATCCTGGATTGAGGAATGTGAATGCCAGAGTGGTTTGGGTGGGAAGGGATCTTCAATGGCAGCTGATTGCAGCCCAGGGCCACCTCCCACTGTGCCAGGTGCTGCCAGCCCCAATGTCCAGCCTGGCCTTGGGCACTGCCAGGGCTCCAGGGGCAGCCTCACATCCACAAGAGTGAACTGCTGCCATGTCACTGGTGTTTCACAGAACCTTCTGAAGAGAAACCAGAGCATTTTTGGGGCACTGTCAGGCTGTGGGTTCTTTTGCAGGAGTCATTTCAAGTGTTGGAGATGAGCCACTGGCTCTTGTACCAAATCCATAACTGGGAGACCTCAGTGGCACCAAACACAGCAACCTCCAAGGTGTTTTCAGATATCCCTGGCCTTAAAGCCTCAAAGGGAATTCTGCCTTCAGTTGGTTCTAAGTGCTGCTGAGGTTTCAAAAATGTGCCTTGTCCATCAGTGGCTGAGATATTTCTCTCCAGGAAGGGTGGAACATGTTGGACCTGCAGGGATCAGAGGAGGGGACACAGCACAGCTGTGGCTGCCCCTGGAGCCCTGGCAGTGCCCAAGGCCAGGCTGGACAGGGCTTGGAGCACCCTGGGGCAGTCCGAGATGTCCCTGCCACAGCAAGGGTGGGATTTAATGATCTTTTAGGTCCCTTTCAACCCAAACCAGTCTGGGATTCTGGGATTCCATGGATTTGTGCTGGTGCACCCAGCCTGGTGTGGCAGACATGAATTATTGAAATACTTTGCACAGTATTTCCCAGTGAAATAATTTAATATTTCATCTCAAATGCCATTTTTTGGACACAGAACTGAGCTCCACTTCTCCCTGAAGGTGAGGAAGGGGTTGAACAAGCAGAGCCCTGGGACTGGGAGCCCGTCAGGACACACAGATGGAGATCTGGGTGTGATCTGGGCAGCAGCAGGGCTGGGAGCCCTGGGGCTCAGGGAGCAGAGCCCTCAGCAGAGCAGAGCCCTCAGCACCCTCCTGGGTGAGGAGGGAACAACAACAACATCTTTTCCAGTGAAAATGAAGGGAAGGAGAGAGCCAAAGGGCACGGGCTGTTATCAGGGTGGGAACACCAGGCACAGCAGCCACGGCCGTGGTGCCAAGGAGCACAATCTTATCTGTGGGGAACGGGAGCTCAGCCCCTCCTGCTGGGTGAAGCCACCCCTCGGGGTGTTCCCCACATTCCTGCTCCTCTTCCTCACCGTGGGTGTGAGCAGGGCACACAGCAACCCCAGGGTGGGCTGGCCCTTTCTGAGTCCCCCATCACTGGAAGCAATGATGAATCTGACTCGATGTTCTTGGAATGATAATTTATTATTTTATGATCTACACTATATTAAACAATGCTATACTAAACTATACTAAAGAATGCAGAAAGGATACTTACAGAAGATTAAAAAGATAATAATGAAACTCGTGACTCTCTTCAGAGTCCTGACACAGCTTAGCCCTGACTGGTCATTAAGTCAAAACAATTCATATGAAACCAATCAAACAACAACCTGTGGGTAAACAATCTCCAAAGGAGCAAAACACTGGAGAAATAAATGAGATAAGAATTGTTTTCCTTTTTCCCCAAGGCTTCTCAGCTTCTCAGGAGAAAATCCTGGGCAAAGAGATTTTTCAGAAAATACGATGGTGACAGTCCCTGTCCCACAGGATGGTGACACCTTCATTGCCAGCCTCTCAAATGTCCCCAAATGTGAGGTCTGGGCACCTTCAGAGCAGGTGCCTGGACATGGCTCTGAGGCACCCAAATGCCCTGTGCCACTCATGGGGAGTCAGGAACCCACAGCAGCTGCAGGTTCCCATCACTGAGGTTGTTCCAGGTGTTCCTACACAAGGATGTGCTGAGCTCTGGTGCAGATGTCACCCTGTGGGTCCTGGTGACGTGTCCAGCACTGTCCCTGCCATCACTGGGGGTGTTGGGCACTCACACCCTGGCAGCCTGGCATGGGGAAAGCTTTGTCCCAGCAAATGGAGCAGGTGACAGAGTTGTCACCAAGCACAAGCCCCTGGGTCAGGAGTTCCCTTGGATCCCTCTGTGCAGTGTAGGGGCTGTGTCCCTACCAGAGGCATTTCTCCCAATATTCTGTGAGCAGGGCCTCCCACAGGCACGGGGGGATCCAAGGCAGAGAATTTCTGGGCTGAATCCTCACAGGCTGAGCCATTGGCTTGGGAACATTTCACACTTTTAACCCTCATTCCTTGCTCCCATCAAACAGGCAGAAGGGACAAGGTTCCTGCTGGCTTTAAACAGCACTGGGTGTGTGTCAGAGCTCTGTGGCTGCTCAGGAGGGGTTTGAGCCACTGTGGGGTCCTGCCTTCAGTGGGATCCTGATTTCAGTGGGATCCTGCCTTTACATGGGATTCTGCATTTCAGTAGGATCTTTCCTTTCACTGGGATCCTTCCTTTCCAATGGGAACCTGACTTTCAGTGGGATCCTGCACTTCAGTGGGATCCTGCCTTTCCAGAGGGATCCTGCCTTTTAGTGGGATCCTGCTTTCATTTGGATCCTGCCTTTACATGGGATCTTGCCTTCCCAATGGGATCCTGATTTCAGTGGCATCCTGCCCTCAGTGGGATCTTGCCCTTCAGCAGGATCCTGCCTGCACATGGGATCCTCCATTTCCAATGGGATCCTGCCTTTCCAGAGGGACCCTGCCTTTCAATGGGATCCTGATTTCAGAGGGATCCTGCCTTCCTTTCAGTGCAGTGATCCACTCACAGTGGGAGGTTCCAGCAGCCAGGTCTCAGGGATCATGGAATCATAAATGTCCTGAGCTGAAGGGACCCCCAGGATCATCCAGTACAGCCCCTGGCCCTGCCCAGACCCCCAACAGCCCCACCCTGGCAATCCCTGCAGCGCTGCCCAAATTTCTCCCCCATCCTTCATCTCCCCCATCCCTCACTCTCACACAACCATGGAATGTGCTGAGCTGGAAGGGACCCACAGGGATGATCAATGCCAAAGCCAAAGCCTGCCCAGAGCCCCCAGCAAGCCCAGCCTGGGCATCCCTGGAGCTCTGGCAGCCTCGGGGCCGTGCCCATTCCCTGGGCAGCCTGGGCAGTGCCAGCACCCTCTGGGGGAAGAGCCTTGCCCTGAGCTCAGCCTGAGCTGCCCTGGCCCAGCTCCAGCCGTGCCCTGGCTGCTGTCCCTGTCCCAGGGAGCATCAGGCCCTGCTCATGTGAAAGTTCCATGTTCATACGTGTTCAACCTCATATCCACGTGGCAAAAATGCTTATTTGTGACATCCTTGAAAACAACATTTTGTCTATGTTTTCTTCAGCAGTATTTATGTATTTAAATGACTCTGGAAGCTAAACGCAATTTGCATCTCAAAAACAACATTCAGAGTGTCTGTGCTTCAGGAGAAGCCTTGGAAAACAAGGAGCTGCATCTACAGGCAGGGCTCTCTTTGGAAAGGTATTTTCAAGTGTTTTTTGCCTTCCCTGGGCTCTGTGGGAGTTGAGGCAGCAGACTTCAGTCCCTTCTCTCCTGATGGCAAATCCGTCTCCTTCCGCACTGTTGGCTTTGGATTTTCAGATACCAGTTGGAGGTGCCATCTGACACCATCTCACTTTTGAACAGTTGGGTATTTTTAGTCCCTCACTCACACGTGTGGCATCCAAAATGGTGCTGGGAGCTGCTCAGAGCATTCTCTGAGGAGCACAGGGACACAGTCCTGCCCGGGTGGGTGCTGCATCACTCGGGGGGCTCAGTGAGACATCCGGTCCTGTGTCTGCTCCTCACTGCAGGGCAGCACAGCGTGGGACAGCCCAGCAGCAGGATCCCAGAATTCTCCCCAGAATCAAGGGAGATTCCCCCTATAATCAAAGGAAATCAGGGGAAATTTCCCCCCAGAATCAAGGGAAATCAAGGGAAATTTCCCCTCAGAATCAAGGGAAATCAGGGGAAATCAGGGGAAATTTTCCCCCAGAATCAAGGAAAATCAAGGAAAACAGGGGGAAATCAAGGGAAGTCAATGGAAATCAAGGGAAATTTCCCCTCAGAATCAAGGGAAATCAGGGGAAGTCAGGGGAAATTTTCCCCCAGAATCAAGGAAAATCAAGGGAAACAGGGGGAAATCAAGGGAAGTCAATGGAAATCAAGGGAAATTTCCCCCCAGAATCAAGGGAAATGAAGGGAAATTCCCCCCCAGAATCAAGGGAAATTAGGGGAAATCAAGGGAAAATCCCCCCCTCACCCCAAATCAAGGGAAATCTGGGGAAATTTCCCCCCAGAATCAAGGGAAATCAGGGGAAATCAAGGGAAATCAAGGGAAATCAGGGGAAATTTTCCCCCAAAATCAAGGGAAATCTAGGGAAAATCCCCCCCAGAATCAAGCAAAGGGAACAAGCTTGGAACAAGATGGGGCAGGGTGGGCAGGGTGAAGCTCCCTGTGGAGGACACACCAGGAATCCAGGACATCCCTAAGTGTGCACAGAGCTTTTCTCTGACAGACAGAGCTCCTCTGGGGGTGCAGAGGGTGAGTAAATATGAATTAATTTATTCTCTCCTTGACATCTCTCACCCTGAGTGTTCCCACTGCCTGCACCGGGCCAAGGCTGGGACAGGGGACAGAGTTCAGCCTTTATGGCTCCAGCTTTCATCTTCCAGATGCTTTCTTTGAAATCCCTTTCCAGAAGAGAGTTTACAGCTGCACTGAGCAGCTCCTGTCTCTCTGTGATCCTGGAGGATTTGGCTCCTGAGTCCTCTGGGCTTGGCCAAAGGTTCCCTTTATGGCCTCACCTTTGAGCTCCCTTTCAGGGTGGAATTCCCTCGCTGAGCCACTCAGCTGTTCCTGGGCTGGCTCCTGCCAAACCCAGGCTGGGATTCATTTCTGCAGAGGCCCAGGGTGAACCCAAACCCAAAAGGAGATTTTGCTCACCCCGAGGTCATTGGCTGGTGCCAGACTCACCACATTGGCTCTGGCAAAAGGGGCTGGAGGGAAAAGGGGCAGGGATGGTGCTCAGACCACCAGAGAGGTTTGTAGAGTGTTGAAAAGAATAAATATCTGCCCAAATGTAGAATTTGCAGGCAGCCCCGACATGGGAAGAGATGAGAATCTTGACTCCATGTTTCAGAAGGCTCATTTATTATTTTATGATATATATTATATTAAAAGAAAATGATATACTAAAACTATACTAAAAGAATAGAAGAAAGGATTTCATCAGAAGGCTTGCAAGGAATAGAAAAGGAAGCATAATAAAGTCTTGTGACTTATTATCTTATACTTATTAATATGGCTCAGAGTCTGAGCCAGCTGACTGTGATTGGCCATTATAAAAACAACCACATGAGACCAATCCCAGATGCACCTGTTGCATTCCACAGCAGCAGATAATCAATGTTTACATTTGTTCCTGAGGCCTCTCAGCTTCTCAGGAGGAAAAATCTTGGCAAAGGGATTTTTCATAAGATATCATGGCTACACCCAAACACAATCTGAGCTGGAGAACAGGGCACCAGGGAGGGTTTCTCTGAGGGAGAGACATTTGTGGGCCAGCAGAGCTGATGGGAATGGGGATGTCCAGGAGTGGCAAAAGGAGGTGTGGGCAGAGTGTGAACAGCTCCAACCCCTCCTGGGCTCTGGGCAGAATGGGGAATGCTTGGGACAGAGACAGAGGTGACAAGGACAGGGTGGGCAGGGACAGGGACAGCACCTGGCAGGGACAGTCCAGGAGAGCTCCACTGCCTTGGCACCAGGTGCTCTGAAATTACAAAAGCTCTTCCTGATAGAAATGTAGTAGAAATGTATAGAAATTTATAATTCTCTGGAAATGAAGACACTTTGGGTAGTGCCTAAAAGAATGATTTTGTTTGACTGCACGCTCAGGACTCATGGTCAGTGCATAAAACGTGACAGGAATGTCCTGGATCTGCCTTGCTCTGTGGTCCTGATGAGCACAGGCAGAGCCTCCTGACCCTGAGAGGTGCTTTCCATCCCTCATTTCTGTGCCTCTGTGATGGAATCAGACAGGAGGCGTCAAAAAGGGGAAAGGTTTTCCCATTACATCAATGAAAACTCTGACCCCAGTGGGAGAGGGGCCCTGGAATCCATCCTGTCCTCAGAGCAGCTGAAATTCCTTCCTACACCCAGCCCAGCTGAGAGCCCTTGGAGCCTCTGTCTGGGAGAGCAGGGGCTGCTCTGCCCTCAGCTCCACCAGTTCCCAGAGCTTCCCATTAAAAGAAAAACTCCTGAACCAGCCCTGTGTGAAGAACCTTTAATTTCTCTCCTTTCTTCTGCCATATAATTTATATTTCTAATTTATACATATATTCATAATTTATACCTTTGTTTCACTTGTGACTTGCTTTATTGTAGGAATATTAATATATTCAACTTATATATTCAACTTCTGAATCTATATTCAAATATATATATGAATACATTGAATATTGTATATATATTCAATAAATATATAATATATATATTATATATATAATAAATAAATATATATTATATATTTATATAATTTTTTATATATATATAATAATAAATATTTATATATATTTATATTCAATCTATTCAACTTTTATCCATGTGTAGAGAAGCTAAATGATCTAAACAGTAAAGGTGTTCACTTTTTAAAAATGAGCTAACATTTATGAGGGAATTTATTTTGCTGTCCAAAGCACAGGAATCAAAGATAATACATATTCTTTAGGTTTGATTTCATTTAATGATTGTAGGAATAGAAATCTTCACATCTTCTCAAGTAAATTCATTTACCTTTACAGCTTTTTCTGCCAGGTCTCCTCTGTCCTGCCTTAGCAAGAGGAAGGAGCCTGCACAAGAGTGAATTCTTCATCATCTGGAACCTGCAAACCAAATTCTTCCACTCACTGTTCCTTGCTGTCCCTCGAGTGTCCAGGTGTCCACCTGGCCCCTGTCCTTGTTTCCAGCAGAGCCTCAAACTTTCCCAAACATCACAAAACAGTTTCAGCCCCCAAAAAGTTGCCATACCACCAACTCTGTGAGGCTGATGTGGTTCATGGGAATGGAGGATAATTCCAATGGGAAGAGACCTTAGGGTGTCTCCAGCCCCATGTCCTGCTCAGGTGTCACATCCCATCCTCCTCCCTGCTGTCTCTGGCCACCTCTGTGCCCAGGGATCTCCTGGCACAGGAATATTTCTCTTGGAAAAGGGTAGCCAACATGTTTGCAGTGCCCAGAAACTTCCAGCTTGGCAAATCACCAACTCCTCTGGTAGCCTCCCCTCTGTTCTCCAGGATTTCGCCCTTCCTCCTCAATAGTTTTCCATCTTTAAGGTGTTTCTCACCTGGTGTCAGCCCTTGGCAGTCTCAGTGGACTGTCTCATCTGTGTCCTGGTGTCCTTGTTCCCAGGACAAAAACACAGCTGAAGGAATTGTGGGAAAGGCATGGAAACACAGCTGCTGGGGCCTCCTCCCTTGGTGGCATCTGCTCAAGGACCCTCAACCCCAAAACCCCCTCCCCACGGCCCCCAGAGGGTGAATCCCCCCATCCCTGCCCTTCTTGGGGAGCTCGGGCACGGCAGAGCCGAGCTGTTCCATGAGAGGGCAGTGTGGGATGAAAGCAAACAGTGCCTGGAACCTGCAGAGGGGAAACGTCCCAGAAATGTGGATAAGGATGGGTTCAGTCCTGCTCGTGGAGACTGCAGACATCCAGAACTTACAGGAGATGAGATCCTCTCTCCTTTTCTTTTTTAAAGTCTGGAATGGAGCTGGAAATCTCTTTGGAAAACTGGGGGGAAAAGGGAGGTAAAGAAAGGAGGAGACTATCCTTGAAATTCCATGAATGCTTTTGTTTAGAGTGGGTTCTGGAGGGCTCTGGCTTCCCTTTGGAAATTCTCCCTCTCTCGAAGGTGCCTGAGCTTTGTGCTGCCAGAGATGGATCGGAGGGGACCCTCTGCTTACTCTGCTTTTCCCAAATCTCACTGAGGTTCCTGGGACATCAACCCACCTCCAGGAGACACCTGGATCCACCAGCTGCTGGGAGCTGGAGCTGCCAAGGAAAATCTGGGGAGTCTTGTGCCTCTGAGACAGAAAAGAGCACCTCAGCTGGCCTTCTCTCTCTGTGGAGCTCCCAGGAGGGTCACCAGGCTTCCCACAGCTTCTCCCACAGACATTGTCCACTCTATGGATGAGCCACAACTCCAGAAGCTGCTCCTCAAGAAGGTCACATCTCCAGCAGCAGCTGCCCCCCGGCACAGCTGGGGCTCATCCCAGGTTCCTCTGCTTTGTCTCCTCCACCAAGAGGCCACGGGACCTGTTCCTTGGGGCTGAAGAAGCCCCAGGACCTGTTCCCTGGCTGAAGAAGTCCCATGACCTGTTCCTTGTGGCTGAAGAAGCCACACGCTGTCCCACTTTGGTGAGAGAAGATCCCAGATGAAGGAGAGGAAGGGATTCTGTCTCTCCTGGCTTCATCTTTGCTCTAAATATCCACAAAAGGAGGATTTTCCTCTCTCCTGCCACCTCTCTCTAGAAAAGGGAGATACCATCTCCTGTGGGAGAAGGGACCTCCCTCCCTACTCATGGCAGAGCCACAGACACTGTCCCCTGAGCCATCAACAGCCACAAAAGGGACACAAGGACAACTTGGCTGCCCCTGATATGATCGCACGATTTCAGACACTCTCCTGGCCCCTGCTGTGTCTTCGGTGACATCAGCTGATGCCTCAAGTTCCCTGTCTGATAAAGATAACATTTTTATCATCTCCCACCTTAAAAGAGCCCAGAGTCCTGGGGGGAAGTGGCACAGGAGGGGCAGGTGCCACCCCTGAGCCCACAGAGCTTCCCATTTCATTGCTCAGCCTGGAATTAAACCCACGGAGCTGGTATGGCTTTGGAGATGTACCCAGAAGCCTCTGCTGACCACAGCCTGCGTGCCCATCCATCCGTCCATCCGTCCATCCATCCATCTGTCCATCCATCCATCCATCATCCATCCATCCATCCATCCATCCATCCATCCATCCATCCATCCATCCATCCATCCATCCATCCATCCATCCATCCATCCACAGGATCTTTGCTCTGCCCCAGATCCCTGTTGGGAGCTGTCTCTGCCCAGGCTGAGGGTGGCCAGGGGTTGGTTTCTCCTGCCAAGGTTCTCCCAAATCACCAAACACATTTTTTTCAGTGATTCTACTGACCCAGTCACCCAGCAATGCTGGAGGGATCCCAAGGCTGTTGAGATCTTGTGTCCTGGGTCTCTGGAACTGCAGCCAGCATCAGTTGTTTCAAATCAGCACTGCTGGGATTGGTCTTTGAAATATTTATTTTTCAATTAACTCTAAAGCACTCTGCAGTGCTATCTCCCATCTGAGGAGGTTCAGCTGCCAGCAACCCCCAAATCTTGGGTATTTTAAGATTAATTGGGATGGTTGGTGATGCATTGGAGCAGACAAGTGTATAATTAAAATTTCCAGTGGCTGGAGGTTAAAATTCAAGTTAGGAAACACTGGACAGGAGTGAACAGTGAGGCTGCCAGAAATCCCTTGCTATAACACAAACACAGGACCATGGACTCTCCCAGGTGCTCCCATCTCCCCTGGCTGAGCAGGGTTATTTTGTGGAAACACCTCCTAATTCTGGTTTCACATTAAGTAATCATTTTACCAGTGCTGCCCACAGGATCCTCTGCTGTCACACATAACCCCAGGATGAGGAGAACACTGAATTTGCCAGCAGCCAAACTCCACATTGGCAACAAACCCCAAACACAGCCAGGCCCACAGTGTGTTACCTGCCCTGTATGCCAAGCTGAGGGCTGGAGGATGCTGAGATTTTGCAGGAAAGGATGGAAAGTGCCCACAGCTGACTGGGGGATGGTTACAGCCACAGCCACACAGCCAGCAGGGCCAGCGTGCTCATGGGGCACTGGGATTTACCTCCAGGACAGGGAACAAGGACAGCCTGGGGCATGGGGTCATTGTGGAGATACCCTTGGCAGCTCTAATTGAGGGACTCTGAAACAATTTTCATTTTCCACGTTTGTAAAGGGAGCCAGCAGTGTGTCTGGAGTTCCTGTGAACATTTGTGCTGAGCTCCTCAAAGCTTTTGATCTCTTGTAGCTGGGTTTTCCCTTGGGATCTGAGCTTTGGATCTTGGAGCCACAGAACATCCTGAGCTGGAAGGAACCCCAAGGATCATCAGTGGAGCCCTGCCCAGACCCCCCAACACCCCCAGCCTGGCCATCCCTGCAGCGCTGCCCAAATTTCTCCCCCATCCTTCATCTCCCCCATCCCTCACTCTCACACAACCATGGAATGTGCTGAGCTGGAAGGGACCCACAGGGATGATCAATGCCAAAGCCAAAGCCTGCCCAGAGCCCCCAGCAAGCCCAGCCTGGGCATCCCTGGAGCTCTGGCAGCCTCGGGGCCGTGCCCATTCCCTGGGCAGCCTGGGCAGTGCCAGCACCCTCTGGGGGAAGAGCCTTGCCCTGAGCTCAGCCTGAGCTGCCCTGGCCCAGCTCCAGCCGTGCCCTGGCTGCTGTCCCTGTCCCAGAGCAGAGATGGGAGCTGCCCCTCGGGAGGAGCTGCAGATCCCTGAGCTCTGCCCTCAGTGTGCCCTGCTCCAGCTGCACACACCAAGAGCCCTCAGCTGCTCCAGACCCTTCTCCACCCTGGTGTCCCTGCAGCTCAGGTGCCTCTCAAGGTTCAGTTTCCCTTTCCCTGGGGCAGTTCTGTGCAGGAATGGGAGGCCCAGGGCTCTCTCCCTGCTCTCAGGTGCATTTGCAGCCGTGACTCAGAGCTCAGGGCCCTGCTCATCTCTCATAAAGCCGGGTGACTTCATCATACCTTCCCTGTGAACTCATGCTGCTGCACCTTCCCTCCTGGCTACCCCAGCCAGCATTCCTGGGCACTAACGCCCATTCCAGCAGCCTCCTGGCACAGCCACCCCTCTCAGGCTGCTGAGAGGAGCCACTGGGTGCTACTGGGGTAACACGTGTGTGCTCAGAGCTGCCCTGTGCATGGAGGTGCCTCTGCCTGCTCTCTGAGGGAGTTTTCCCCTCTGAGAGATCCCAAACCCTGTTCCTGAGGAGCTCTGCTTGCAGAGGAGGCTCCCTCTGTCAGCTGCCCCTGTCTCACCAAAATTTCCTTTGGCAGCTCAGTGAGAGGTGCCTGAAGGAGTCAGTGCAGCCTGACAGAGGGGCAGCCTGCCCTGGTGGGAGTGCCAGGGTGTGACGGTGTTCACAGGGGTCCCAGGAAGAGGGAAGAGATGAGAATCTTCATTCCATGTTTCAGAAGGCTGATATTTTATGATATATATTATATTAAAACTAGACTAAAAGAATAGAAGAAAGGATTTCACCAGAAAGCTAGCAAGGAAAGGAATTGAATGACAATAAAATCTTGTGACTGACCAGAGAGTCCGAGCCAGCTGGACTGTGATTGGCCATTAATTAGAAACAACCACATCAGACCAATCAAAGTTACCAGCCTCACCACATTGGCCCTGGCACAAGGGCCTGGAAGGAAAAGGGGCAGGGATGGTGCTCAGGCCACCAGAGAGGTTTGTAGAGCATTGATAAGAATAAATATCTGCCCAAATGTAGAAGTTTGCAGGCAGCCCTGACATGGGAAGAGACAAGAATCTTGACTCCATGTTTCTGAAGGCTGATTTATTATTTTATGATATCTATTATATTAAAAGAAAATTATATATTAAAACCATACTAAAAGAATAGGAGAAAGGATTTCATCAGGAGGCTTGAAAAGAAAGGAATGGAATGATAATAAAATCTTGTGACTGACCAGAGAGTCTAAGACAGCTGGACTGTGATTGGCCATTAATTAGAAACAACCTCATGAGACCAATCACAGATGCACCTGTTGCATTCCACAGCAGCAGATAATCCTTGTTTATATTTAATTTCTGAGGCCTCTCAGCTTCTCAGGAGAAAAAATCCTAGCAAAAGGATTTTTCATAAAATATGTCCGTGACACCAGGGTCCATCCTGCTCCAGCTGCAGAGGGGGAGGTTGGAACCAGACTCTGCCACATCTGTGCTGGCCCAGGATAGAGAGGAATCCTCCAGCATGAGTTTGGTCTGCAAATAGGATCAAAGAGCTTTAACAGGAGGGGGTTTTAATAATTTACATGATTATTAATTCATTTTAATAGGAGTTTTTAATAATTGAAAGAAAACTATGCTGAGGGAAGCAAGAATGAGAACGTTCTCTTGTTCACCCAGTGTGTTGGCCTCCTTTGGGCACACCAGTGGAGGGTCAGGTGGGAAATTTGGGAAAATTTATTCAATCAAAGGGTGCTTAAGAATTGGAACAGGCAGTGGTGGAGTCACCAGACCTGGAAGGCAGCAAATGTCAGAAGGACACAGCCTCGAGCTGCCCCAAGGGAAATACAGGGTGGATATCAGGAAAAAAATTTTCACAGAAAGAGTGATAAAGGTCTGGAATGTTCTGCCCGGGGAGGTGGTGGAGTCACCATCCCTGGGGGTGTTTAACAAAGCCTGGATGTGGCACTGGGTGCCAGGGTTGAATATTCTGATTCTCACTAACCAATCTAGTCCAAGATACAAATCCTACAGCATTTCCATACAGCCTAGAAGAATCATTACATTCCCACACTGGGTTACATTTTAAACCCTACAAACTCCTCTTTGGGCCCCTTCTGCCAAGCCAGCAGGGTCTGCTCTGAGCCTTGGGCCTGTCTGCAAGCAGAGGGAATTGTTTGATCCAAAGGGGATCACCTTCAGCTGGCCATGCCATTGTTTTCCAGTTGTTCAGTAACTGAGGGATCTCAAAGCTTGCTTTCATTTCAATCTGGCTTAGAGTTTCCATATTCTCAAAATCTTCTTCCAGGCAATCATATTTATAAGGCTTTCCTGTTCCATCTTCCCCAACAGCCTGGACTTTTGGCTCAGGAAATAATGGACAAAGAGCTGTTAAAAATAGGATGGGGACAAAGCATGCCTGAAGCTGTGGTGGCATTATGTAATCCATCAATAAATTGAACACTGGTGCATGTGAAGGACGGTAAAGGGGACAGGGGGATGAGTTCTGCACATCAAAGCAGCTCTTCCTGCTGCTGTGCAGCCACAGGGAGCACAGCTACAGCTTGTTGTGCCCCAGCCATTTGGGAGAAATGTCCTTTTAAGGGTGGATCTCATGAAAACACCCAGGAGTGTGCGTGAGGGAACTTGTCTGTGCCCTCGGAGGCTGCCAGGGCTGGGGCTGCTGTTCACTCCCAGCTCAGCTCCGAGGGGTGCAGGAGGGCAGGAAGGCTGGCAGCAGGGAATGTGCACCCTGTGCAGGTTTGGCCCGGGTGTTCCTCAATATTCCCTTTTCCCTGGGTGTGAAAAGGGCTGAAACTGCAGCTGGGCTGAGATGGGAGCTCACCCTCCTTCCCACGTGGGGCTGAACAGAGGCTCTGCCCTGGTTCATGCACACCCTGCTCCCCTCTGCATTTCTGCCTGCTGCTGCAATCCCAGTCCCAGGAGCAGCAATAATCACATTAAAATCTGGCTGGGAAGATTTCTGTGACGCAAAATTCTCTCACATCACCTCTGAAGGGCTGTGCACGTGCAGCTGCCTCTGCTGGGGTGGCACTGAGTTTTCCTGGGCACAGATCCTGCTGGAAAAGGGACTCCCCAGGTGACAGCCACCCTGCACAGGCAGCTCAGCCCCCAGGGACTGCCTTGGGCTGTGCAGGGCAGTGGGGAAGGGGCTGGGGAAGGAAGGACCTGCTCTAGCCCCATTCAGAATCCCAATGTCCACTTCTGACTTGAAGAAATCCTTCCCTTGAGGGCAGTGAGTGCCCAGAGCAGCTGTGGCTGCCCCTGGATCCCCAGAAGTGGCCAAGGCCAGGCTGGACAGGGCTTGGAGCACCCTGGGACAGTGGAGCTGTCCCTGCCCATGGTTTGGGTTGGAATGAGATGATCTTTAAGGTTCCTTTCAGCCCAAACCATTCCATGATTCTGGGATTTGGGGATTTTCTTGGATGGGTCAGGGTTAATTGTTCTTGTCAATGTGTTTCTCCATAAGATTCTCCAGCAGATTTGTCTCTGCTCCCAAGCTTTGGCCCCAGGAGTTACTGGAGCTTCTTTGCCATTCACCTTTGGATAAACTGACCCTGACCCCAGGGACTGCCCCAACCCTCAGGTGTTGGGTCACTCTGCAGCCAAGACAAAATTCCCCAGGTTTAAGTACATTTGGACAGCCCTTTTCCCTTTGTCTGCAAGCCAAGATCAGAGAATCATGGAATCAGTGAATCCTGGAATGGTTTGGGTTGGAGGGGACCTTAAATCCCATCCAGTGCCACCCCTGCTATGGCAGGGCCACCTCCCACTGTGCCAGGTGCTGCCAGCCCCAATGTCCAGCCTGGCCTTGGGCACTGCCAGGGCTCCAGGGGCAGCCACAGCTGCTCTGGGTGGAATTTTGCCCATTTGCCCATTTTTTTGTCAGTGATACATTTTGAGGTTTCATTTTAGAATCACCTTTTTCCTCTAGGGATGTTCCATAATCCTGACAGTGTGGGTCAGTTCATCGAACCACAGTGCAGAATAAATTGACCTCCAGCATCAAATTCTTGCAGAATGTTGCTGCTACAACCTCAGTTTGCCCATTTAAAGTCAGTCCAGTATTCCAGGCACTCAGAGCCAGTGGATGGAGACACAAACCTGGCCTTGGGCACTGCCAGGGATCCAGGGGAGGCCACAGCTGCTCTGGGCACCCTGTGCCAGGCCCTGCCCACCCTCCAGAGCAGATGCAGAGAGCAGACAGACACTGCCAGCCCCTCGTGGGGACAGGGTGGGTGACAAATGCCACGTGCTGCTCAGGGGCACGAGGAGGTTTCATTCACACTCTGGGCGAGCACCTGGTGTTGCACACAGGGCTGGGTTTGAACAGGTCACTGTTTGTCATGGGAAAAGCAGGATCCCAGTGAAGGCAGGATCCCCAGGAAATCAAGATCCCTATGGAGAGACAGGATCCCATATAAAGGCAGGATCCCTCTGAAAGGCAGAATCCCATTTAAAGGAAAAATCCCATGTAAAGGCAGGATCCTTCTGGAAAGGCAGGTTCCCACTGAAGTGCAGGATCCTACAGAAGTGCAGGATCCCATTGGAAAGGCAAAAGATCCCATGAAAAGGCAGGATCCAACTGAAAGCTGGATCCCTCTGGAAAGACAGGATCCCATTGATAGGCAGGATCTCACTAAAGGCAGAATCCCACTGAAATGCAGGATGCCACTGGAAAGGCAGGATCCAAATGAAAGGCAGGATCCCTCTGGAAAGGCAGGATGCCACTGAAGGTAAGGATCTTATTGGAAAGAAAGGATCCCACTGAAAGGAAAGATACTATTGAAATGCAGAATCCCATGTAAAGGCAGGATCCCACTGAAATCAGGATCCCACTGAAATCAGGACCCCACAGTGGCACAAAGCCCTCCTGAGCAGCCACAGAGCTCTGACACACACCCAGTGCTGTTTAAAGCCAGCAGGAACCTTTTCCCTTCTGCCTGTTTGATGGGAACAAGGAATGAGGGTTAAAAGTGTGAAATGTTCCCAAGCCAATGGCTCAGCCTGTGAGGATTCAGCCCAGAAATTCTCTGCCTTGGATCTCCCCGTGCCTGTGGGAGGCCCTGCTCACAGAATATTGGGAGAAATGCCTCTGGTAGGGACACAGCCCCTCACACTGCACAGAGGGATCCTGTCAGCATAGACACCTTTCTTCATGGGGAAGAAAAAAAAGCAAAAACAAAACCCAAATTCTGACTTAACAGTGTAAAGATAAAATTAAATTGCTCAACAGAGAGAAGAAAATCACTCTCAAAATGGAACCTTTATTTTTTCCCCCCTTCTTGTTTTCTCTCTACACTTATTATTCAATGCCAAAAGGCTCTCTTTGAACTGTCCAGTGTGTTCTGAGGAGTCCTCCTCACTCCCATCCTGGGAAATGACTTATTGCTCATGCTGGGCCTCGGAATAAATTGGATTCTTCCTTGCAGTTAATGGAGTGGATTGACACAACGTACAGAGCTCCTGCAGCCTGGGGAGCGTTTCCAGCCTCTCGTTTACTCCCATTTCCAATCTGTCACTTTATAAACATCAGTCAAGTGCCTCTGTTGGAGTGTTGGGGGTAGCACGGTCGGGATGGACAGAGAGCAGAGATCTCTGCAGCCAGGGCTGGGAACTTGTGGGTTATTGCAAAGGGCCTGGGTGCAGGGCCCTGCTGGGAGCTGCCAAACACAGCTCAGAGCAGCAAAGAGAGAAGAGAGGGGGAGAGAGGATGAGAGGGTGAGAGAGTGAGAGCAGCAAGAGAGCAAAAGCATAAGAGAGTAAAAGGGGTAAGAGGCAAGAGAGTGAGGTTCCCAATACAATGCCATAAATCATCTTCTGTGTTGAATATTCTCATTCTCACTAACCAATCTAGTCCAAGATACAAATCCTACAGCATTTCCATACAGCCTAGAAGAATCATTACATTCCCACACTGGGTTACATTTTAAACCCTACAAACTCCTCTTTGGGCCCCTTCTGCCAAGCCAGCAGGGTCTGCTCTGAGCCTTGGGCCTGTCTGCAAGCAGAGGGAATTGTTTGATCCAAAGGGGATCACCTTCAGCTGGCCATGCCATTGTTTTCCAGTTGTTCAGTAACTGAGGGATCTCAAAGCTTGCTTTCATTTCAATCTGGCTTAGAGTTTCCATATTCTCAAAATCTTTTTCCAGGCAATCATATTTATAATGCTCTCCTGTTTCATCTTCCTAACCAGTCTCCTCTTACAGTCCCAGGGAATGCTGTTCTCATGAGCAAACCTCCACAGCAGTGGGCACCAAGCGTGGCAGCTGCACTGGCTTTGCCAGCACTCAGAGGGCACCTGGGGATTTGGATTCTGGACAGGGCTGGGGGATGATTTTCTTTGGGAGCACTTTGTTTCAAAAGAAGGAGCTCTAAACTTCCCCTGCCATCCTCTGCAGCTCATGGACAAGAAAACCACAGAATCCCTGACTGGTTTGGTTTGGAAGGGACCTCTAAACTTCCCCTGTGGGGCTGCTGGCCAGGATGCCATTAACAAAGTTGGCTCTCTATGTGCAGATGGCTGCTGACCAGGTGGGTTCAGATGTGTGGGTGACCAGCACCCCCAGGTCATTTTCTGCAGGGCATCTTTGCCATGCTCATGTGTGCTGGTGTTCACAGGGGTTCTTGGATGAGGGAAGAGACGAGGATCTGACTCCATGTTTCAGAAGGCTGATTTATTATTTTATGATATATATTATACTAAAACTATACTAAAAGAATAGAAGAAAGGATTTCATCAGAAGGCTGGCTAAGAATAGAATAGGAAGGAATGATAACAAAGGTTTGTGGCCTGGTGCTCTGTCCGAGCCATCTGACTGTGATTGGCCATTAATTAGAAACATCAAACCTGGGCCAATCCCAGATGCACCTGTTGCATTCCACAGCAGCAGATAATCAATGCTTACATTTTTTTCCTCAGGCCTCTCAGCTTCTCAGGAGGAAAAATCCTAAGGAAAGGATTTTTCCATAAAAGTTTTCTGTGACACTCATGGTCTGTCCCGAGCACCCCATGAGCCTTAGCAGCTCATTTCTCATCTCACACTGTAAATCAGAAACTGTAAAAAGGCAAATTCCCACTTTGTGCATGGGAGGCTGAAATCTCTTCAGATAAAATGGTTTAAGTCTATTTTTTGTTTCATTTCCCTTCACTTAAAATCAGGGTCACAGAACATCCTGAGCTGGAGGGGATCCATAAGGATGATCAAAGCTCTGATGTCAGGATGGGAGCTGAGCTATTTCTGAGCTTGCACATCAGCTGTGAACATTTTGGGCAGCAACACCCAGGCTTTGGCCAAGATTTCCATGGAAGACTGGAAGGTCCATTTTTGGTTGCCTAACCTGAGATTTTTCACAGCAAACAAGTTTCCCACAGGCAGCTGAGGAGCACTTCCCAGAAATAATGCATCCCAGGCACCTCGTGGCTAAAGAACTTGGCTGCAGACGTGGGTGGCTGGAGAAGAGCCCTTTCCACAGGCACAGCAGCTGTGGAATTCACTTCCTCCATCAGGCAGTGGAGCAGACTCTGAAATTCAGACAGGAATGTGCTGCTTTGAGGACACAGCCCAGGCCCAGCTCAGGTTCCTGCTGGAGGTGAGGGCTGGGCACCGTGACTGAGGCTGTGACACATCCTGGTTCAGGAGGAGAGCTCCAGGTTCAGGATTTCAGGAGAGAAACTCCTCAAGTTTTTGTAAAACTGGCAGTGCAATCCCAGGGACATCACCATTATCAGTGGTTGGATCGATCAGATCCCTTTGGCTGATTTTGTTCCTGGTGAGCCCTGCTTTCCATTTGCTCCATAAAGAGCAGAATATCAGCACCAATTCCACTTTCCAGGAACAGCAACTCCTTGTCAGTTCAGCTCCTGCACTCTTACCCCACCAGAAAGGTAAGGCTTTACCCAGGCCTGAATTTTTTATAAAGATCACCATTTTCAGTGGTTGGGTCTATCAGGTCCCTTTGGCTGATTTTCCTCCTGGAGAGCCCTGCTTTCCATTTCCTCCATAAACAGCAGAATATCATCCCCAATTCCACTTTCCAGGAACAGAAACTCCTTGTCAGCTCAGCTCCTGCACCAGAAGTGTTGGGTAAGGCTTTGGAGCCAGAGAGCATCCAGGCAGTGCTCCCAAGGTGGTTTCCTTGCTCCCAACTTGGATTTTTTTCCTCCCAAGGTGCTTTCCTTGCTACCAAAGTGCTGTTTTTTGCTTCCAAAGTACTTTTTTTGCTCCCAAGGTGCTTTCCTTGCTCAGAAGTGGTTTTTTTTTTTGTTCACAAACTGCTTTTTTTTGCTCCCAAGGTGCTTTTCTTGCAGCGGTTCTGGGCAGGGAGCTGAGTGCAGAGGTTGGAACAGGACACATCCCATTTGTGGAGATCCCTGCTGGCAGGCAGCAGAGGGAAGGGAGGCTCAGTGGCTGTGGGATGGGAACACAGCAGTCCCAGCAGGGCCTGGCTTTGCTCTCCAAGTGTCTCCTCTCCTCACTGAGCTCCCCAGGGCTCCTCTGCCCTTGTCAGGACACGGATTCTGCCAGCAAGCACCATCCCCATGGCTGCTGACCAGCCCTTCCAGACACCCCTCTGACTCTGAGAGACAGATAATGAGCACATTTGGCATCCACAAATCCCCCAGACAGCCTCCCCTTTGTCTGCAGCCCCTGTGTGTGCAGTCCCCCCACGCTGGCAGGGAGCAGCCGTGGCTCAGAGGAGGAGGAGGAGGAGGAATGAATCACTCAGATTAATTCATTTGGGCAGGTGCCACGGGCAGGGCAGAGCTGTGGTGCCCCTGGTCACTGTGCCAGTGTCCCCAGCCTGGCTGTCTGGCAGGAGAGAGGAGCTGGGGGCTGGCAGAGCCGTGCCCAGCTGTCACTGCTCTGTCAGGGGAGCAGCTCCAGGAGCTCACACCACGGGCTGGAGCTCCTGCAGGGACACAGAGCTCAGGCACTGCAGCTCTGCGGGGCTGGTGATGGTTTAAAACAGGGCTGGAAAGGCCACAGGGGTGGGAAATGTAGATCAAGAGCTGAGCTGTGACTGCAGACACCTCCCGGGCTGTGCCGTGGGTCTGTCTGGGCTCCAGAGCCCCAGGAAGAGATGACAATAAAGAAGAAAATCACCTTTGCTGCATTGTCACTCTGCTGAGGGCAGCTGCATCAGCTGGTCACTGCTCCCAGAGTGGGGGTGTCTGCAATGTGCTCTCCAACAACCTGAGAAAAATGGGGAAAGTATGGAAGGGTGGAGAGCAGGAGGGGTAAATGTGTTGTGAGGGTCCCCAGGATGAGGTGAGAGATGAGCATCTGACTCCACGTTCTCAGAAAGATGATATATTATACTATATTAATTATATTATATTACATTATATTACATTATATTATACCATAGTATATCATAGTATATTATGTCATATTATATTATATTATATTATATTATATTATATTATATTATATTATATTATATTATATTATATTATATTATATTATATTATATTATATTATATTATATTATATTATATTATATTATATTATATCATAGTATATTATATTATATTATATTATATTATATCATAGTATATTATATATTATATGGAAATGCTATACTAAAACTATACTGAAGAAAGAGAAAGGATACATCAGAAGGCTTAACAAGAATGATAATTAAAACTCATGACAGACTCAGAGAGTCTTACAGAGCTGGCTGTGATTGGCCATTAATTAAAAACAATTCACATGCTGGCTAAACAATTCTCCAAATCACATTCCAGAGGAGCAAAACATGGAGAAGCTGAAGCTTCCCAGATTCCCAGAAAAAACCCTGGTGAAGGGATTTTTCATGAAATCTCACGGTGACAGGTAAATCCTCCCTGTCAGAACACAACTGCTCCTCATTGTGTTGAACCAGCCTCAAACTGGAGCCTCAACATCCAATTTCCCTGCAGGGGCTGTGGATTCACCTCCTCCCCAGGCCTGGCTGGTGCTCAGGAGAGGGAATGTGTCACAGACATCTTTTATGGAAAATCCTTTCCTTAGGACTTTTCTTCCTGAGAAGCTGAGAGCCCTCAGGAACAAAATGTAAACATTGATTATCTGCTGCTGTGGAATGCAACAGGTGCATCTGTGATTGGTCTCATGTTGGTTGTTTCTCATTAATGGCCAATCACAGTCAGCTGGATCGGACAGAGAGTCCGAGCCACAAACCTTTGTTATAATTCTTTCCTATTCAATTTTAGCCAGCCTTCTGATGAAATCCTTTCTTCTATTCTTTTAGTATAGTTTTAATGTAATATATATCATAAAATAATAAATCAAGACTTCTAAAACATAAAGTCAGATCCTCGTCTCTTCCCTGAAGACCCCTGTGAACACTGTCACAGGAATGGAAGGGGCTGATTTATCCTTGATTTTGTATCCTGAGCCCAGGCAGGAGCTTGAGCCCAGATTTGCTGTTCAGCCCTGGGGAGTTCTGGTCTCACAAACACAGAATTGTCCCCAGAACTAACCCCCCCCAAAAAACCAAACAAAAGAGGAAGGACAGAGCAGAGACCTGGGGTAGGTCACTGGGGGTCCCCTGGGGACAATGGGGACTCCCCAGGCTTTAAAAACAGGGAAAATTTGCTATAAAATATGAGGAGCTCTCCCAGGGAGGTGTGGCAGGAGAACACAAGGAGCAAACCATCAACACCACTTTGAGATATTGCTGGAGTGAGAGAGCCAGGGGGAGTTCTGGATGCAGCCAAGGAGTCCCCAGCCCACCAGGGAGTTGTTGTTATCCTACTGCTGCAAGAGGTCCATGAGCTCACTTCAGTTTTTCCTTCAAAACACAAGTTTAAAGCAAAAAGTTTTACACTTAGAGAAAAAAAAAAGAGTGTAAAATATCAGATTTTACTCTATTACCTCAGCACAGAATTTTTAATAAAGTAAGTTTTTCCAAAATTATGGATTTTTATAAAAAAAAAGAGAAATCTTGGACATCATTATTAACAGATTTTTTAAGCTAAAATAGACTTGGAGAAATGAGATTTTGTCAGATTCCATATGTTTTCCAGATTCCACTTTCAAGTATTCATAAGGAATAAAATAATTTCAACTTCCTCAACTCTATTTCTCAGTGTTCGCCTGGAACGTGTTTTAAACCATGTGGGCAAGGAACCAAACCAAGGGGCACATCAAAAGGAACCAAATCAGTAATTATAGGAGATTCCAAATCAATAATTACAGAAGATTCCAAGCACTCAATGACATCTGTGTTAACCCAGGGCACAGGGAATATTTCTCTGTCTGCTCTGGGGTGCCCTGACCCCTAGGGGAGCTCTGACTTTGACCCTCATTCATGGAGAAAGTTTCCTAAACTCCAGAATAGACTGGAATCCACAAAAGTGTGAAATAGATTATTGAGAGCAGTGTAGGTGTATCACTTGGTGAGAAATTGAGGTTTTGGGATTTTTAGTGTGTTGTGGATGGAAGCAAGATGGAGGGCATAGGGTGTTGTCCTGGGTTTCTTCCTCCTTTTCCATAGGCTTGGGTGGCATTTTGTAATTGGGCAGAAAAGTCCTCATTGAGGGCTCTGTGGGATCAGTTACTGGGTTAAAAGGGAAAATAATCCAGGTGTCAGTTCTTAATTGGATAGTTTAATCTTAGGAGGCCTTGTACCAAGATATTGTTGGCCATTTTGTGCCTTCTAATGAAAACTCACAGTAGTGAGACTGTTTGACTGATCAGAAATAATAAACACCTGAGTGTGAACATGAATTACTGTCTCAAGTGCCTTCAATGCAGACCCAGAGAAACCAACAGTTCCCCAGCCTGACTCATCCTCCCAGTTTGGTTTTGGGATTTTTAGTATGCTGTGGATGGAAGCAAGATGGAGGCCACAGGGTGCAGTCCTGGGCTTCTTCTTCCTTCTTCTTCTTGGGTTTGGGTGGCATTTGGGTAATTGGGCAGAAAAGTCTGCATTGGGGGCTCTTTGGGATCAGTTATTGGGTTAAAAGGGAAATAATCTAGATAATTGGATAATTTAGTCTTAAAAGACCTTGTACTGAGAGATTGTTGGCCATTTTGTGCTTTCTAATGAAAAGCTGCCCAACTCACAGCAGTGAGATTGTTTTAATGATAAGAAACACCTGAGTCCCAACATGAACTACTGTCCCAAGTGCCTTTAATCCAGACCCAGAGAAACCCAAAACTGGTAACCCCACAACATCCATGGGCTGCAGCTCCACATCTCCAGTTCCCATGGGAAGGACAAGAGGCTGGTGTGAGAGGAGGGTGCACTCCAGACATCCTGGAATGAGATGTTCCTCTCCTGGGAGCAGAGATGAGCTGTGGTTTCTCTGGGCTGAGCTCATTTTTCTGTGTCTGAGGAATTTCCTATGGTTTCCTTTGAGCCCAGCTGAATCCCAGAGCCTGATTTTGGAGGCAGGGACAGGCAGCCTGAGTCTTCCAAGAGACCTCCTGTGGAGTCTTTCCTTCTTTTTTACCAGGGTTGGGATTAAATGTGTGAGATGGTATTTCTTGTTGGGACTCAGATGTTTGTTAGTTCTTATCTCTGTCACAGTCTCACAAACCCTGAGTTCTGCAGCACTTCAGTCTCACACACTGAAAATGGGGATGTATCTCTCTCTCTACAAGGCCTTTTAAGGATAAACTGTCCAATTAAGAAATGACACCTGTGATGTTCACATTCTCTGAACAGAGAGAGACACAATTCTCTCCCAGGATTTTTCCTGGGAAACACAGAGAGAATAAGAAAAAATAATTCTTATCTCTATTCACTGCTCCTGTTGTTTGGCACATGTGGAATGTGTTATGGGGATTGTTTACCAGAAGTGATTTGTCAATTGGATTCTGTTGAGGATTGTTTTGTTTCCATTGGCCAGTTGGGTCAAAGCTGTGTCCTGGCTGTCTCAGACAGTCATGAGTTTTCCTTTAGTATCTTTTTAGTGTAGTATCTCTTTAGTATAATATAGTATTAGTGTAATATGACCTAGCTTAACAAAGCATTGTTCAGCCTCCTGAATCATGGAGCCAGAGCACATTACTCCCAACTTCGGGGGCATCCTGCATCAATAGACACCTAAGTTATTTTTACTTTTAACCCAATAACCAACCACATGTGGCCCTCAATGGGGACTTTTCTATCCAATTACACAAAGCCACCCAAACCCATGGAGAAGAAGGTGAAAAAGAAGGAGAGGAAGAAGGAGAAGGACCAGCCTCCACCCCAAAACCTCCAGTGCTGGAGCCCTGGCTGCTGGAAATTTCAGACTTTCTGTGCTGCCAGGCACTGACCCCCAGGAGAACACTGCACTGACCTGAGGCCATGGAGAAGCTTCCAGAATGGAATGACAGAACTGGGATTGTGGGTGTGGAGTTCGGATAGAAGTGTGTGAGATCACAGGGTGAGAAACTTAGTTTGGGGTTGTAGAATATAGCAAAATATATGAGGCAATAATATATATAAGGCAATAATAATAATAATAATAGCCAATAATTATAGTAGTGATATATAATATTAGATAATAATAATATAATACAGTAATATATATAAGGCAATAACATGTATAAGGCAATAATAATATAATTATAATAATAGGGCATAATACTATAATACAGTAATATATATGACAATAATATGTATAAGGCAATAATAATTATATAATTATGATAATGACAATAATAATAATATAATGTAGTACTATATAAAGCAATAATATGTATAAGACAATATTAATAATATAATGTAGTAATATATAAGACAATAATAGTAATATAATTATAATAATGGCAATAATAATAATAATAAAATATAATAATATATAAGGCAAAAATGTATGTAAGGCCATAATAATAATATAATTATAATTATAGGCAATAATAATATAATATAGTAATATATAAGGCCATAATATATATAAAGCAATAATAATAATAATAATATACTTATAATTATAGGCAATAATAATTATATAGTAACATGTATAAGGCAATACTATATATAAGACAATACTATATATAAGGCATAACCCCTTCCTCCTCTTCCTCCTCCTCACAGCTCAGAGCTGCTCTCTCTGGGACAGGACAGCCTGAGGCATAAACACCTCAGTGTTCACAGCACCCACAAATTGGCTTTCTGCAGGTAATGACTGTGACCTTTCCACTTTAAACCCTGGAGCAGGGAGGGTTAAATGGAAATGAAATGTGTGGGACAGATGCTGAAAAGCAGAGCAGCTCCCTGTGCCAGCAGCGTGGGCTGCACCTTGACTCAAATTAGGCTAAAGTGGCACGAGCAGAAAACAGGAGAGCAGGGAAAATGTCAGATGTGTCAGAGGAGCAGGAAAATAAACCTGGACTTCCCAAAGCACAGACAGCAAATTAAATCCAAGTGCAGGTAAGGAGTGAGGAGCATCTGCTGGTTGGGTGTGACAGAGCCTGTCCCAGAGATGTGGAGCTCCTTTGGTCACAGAGATGCTCCTGCCCTCGGCCTCACCTGCAATCTGCTCCAGGGCTTCATTAGAACTCCTCCACAGAGAGGTTTTAGCCCTGGGATGCTGAAACTGTTCCTGGTGACAGCAGTGATGGAAGCCCTGAGTGTCCCAGCCTCTGCTGTGTGTTTCATGAGAGATGCAGTTTGCACACATTAATTAATCAAACTTCATCTGTTCCACACTTTTTTGTTCACTTGTGGTGCTAAATGACCAGATTTCACTTCAGTGCTTGGTGTTTTGATGTAGATGTCTTGCTCCAAGAATGCAGCCAACAAGATGGGGGACACTGAAATGTAAATTTGGAGAATGAAATGTAGAATTGGAGAATGAAATGTAAAATTGGAGGCTCAAATGTAAAATTGGAGACTGAAATGTAAAATTGGAGACTGAAAGGCAGAATTGGAGACTCAAATGTAAAATTGAAGACTCAAATGAAAAATTTGAGACTTGAAATGTAAAATTGGACACTCAAATGTAGAATTGGATACTGAAATGTAAAACTGGAGACTCAAATGTAAACTTTCCTGCCCTGGGGTGTTGCATGACCCCAGGTCTCTCCTGAACTGACCTCTGTGAGTGTGCAGTGCAAGCACACGCCGTGGTCAGTGTTGGTTTGGTTCCTTGGCTCACCCATGCCAGGCACAGCTCCTGGTGGCCCCGGGGCATTGGACTGGGCCAGGCTCAGTCCCAGCACAGCCAGGACATCCCCAGGGCTGAGGCACCGACCCCTCAGGGGCTCCCAGCCCACGCCTGCAGGCACAGCCTGAGCCCAAACCCTTCCCACGTCATTTCCAGACCGAACCAAATCAGTTCCATCCCCACATTCCAATGGCCAAACGCTCTCTGCCAAGTCCTGGGCAGCTTCCTCCTCCTACCATTCATTATTTTCCTGCTCTCAACCTCGGTGACGGTGTTCACAGGGGTTCTTGGATGAGGGAAGAGGTGAGGATCTGACTCCATGTTTCAGAAGGCTGATTTATTATTTTATCATATATATTACATTAAAACTATACTAAAAGAATAGAAGAAAGGATTTCATCAGAAGGCTGGTTAAGAATAGAATAATAAAGAATGGTAACAAAGGTTTGTGGCTCAGCTCTCTGTCCGAGCCAGCTGACTGTGATTGGCCATTAATTACAAACATCTAACCTGGGCCAATCCCAGATGCACCTGTTGCATTCCACAGCAGCAGATAATCATTGTTTACATTTTGTTCCTGAGGCCTCTCAGCTTCTCAGGAGGAAAAATCCTAAGGAAAGGATTTTTCATAAAACATGTCTGTGACAAACCTCCTTGGGGTGACTCCAGAAGTGATGCCCTTGGTTCTGTGCCTTGTTTCATGTGAGGAAATCAGCCAGGCTCCAAGGCCAGGCTGGTTCCAGGCACCTGCAGGACAGGGACACATTTGGACACTTCAGCTCCTCTCAGGAGTGAACCTTCACTGGCTTTGGTGCTTCTGCTGCAGTATGTGTTGGTTTGGGATGCTGGCAATGGAGCTGGGAAGGGTCTGGAGCCCTGGAGAGGTTGAAGGAGTTGGGAAGGGGCTGGAGAATTCCTGAGGAGCTGGGAAGGGGCTGAGCCTGGAGCAAAGGAGGCTCAGGGGGCCCTTGTGGCTCTGCACAGCTCCTGCCAGGAGGGCACAGCCGGGGGGGTCGGGCTGTGCTCCAGGGAACAGGGACAGGAGCAGAGGGAACAGCCCCAGGCTGGATCAGAAGAGGTTTAGGTTGGATATCAGAAGGAATTTCTCCAGAGAAATGGTGATTGGGCATTGGATGGGAATGTCCAGGAGTGTGGTGGAGTCCCCATCCCTCGAGGAGTTTAAGAAAAGCCTGGATGTGGCACTCAGTGCCATGGTCTGGGTGGTGTCAGGTCACAGGTTGGACTTGATTTCAAAGTTCTTTTCCAGGCCAGCTCATTCTGTGATTCTGTTCTCTGGTTCTGGGATTCTGGGATTGGTTCTGTGATTCTGTTCTGGGATTCCAGGATTCTGTGATTCTGCTCTCTGGGATTCTGGGATTCTGTTCTGTAATTCTGGGGTTCTGTTCTGGGATTCTGTGACTCTGTTCTCTGGTTCTGGAATTCCGGGATTGATTCTGTGATTCTGTTCTGGGATTCCAGGATTCTGGGATTCTGTTCTGGAATTCTGGGCTGATTCTGTGATTCTCTTCTCTGGAATTCTGAGATCGATTCTGTGATTTTGTTCTGGGATTCCAGGATTCTGGGATTCTCTTCTGGGATTCTGTGACTATGTTCTCTGGTTCTGGAATTCCGGGATTGATTCTGTGATTCTGTTCTGGGATTCCAGGATTCTGTGATTCTGTTCTCTGGTTCTGGGGTTCCATCTCCAGCAGCCCTGGCTCAGCCATGTGTCCCCTCAGGAGCACCAGGCTCAGCGTGTCCCACAGAGATGGAGCTTTGGGCTCCTCAAGGTGGGGATCCCCCAGCTGCCACCCTCAGGGAGTAAACCCTGGAATTCCTCCTGAGTGTCCATCCCTGCCCCAAGCACACACTGATGGTGCCACACACAGCCCAGGGCTGGAGCTGGGCTCCCCACGCTCCCCAGGGCTCAGCCTGGAGGCAGCCCAGCTCCCAGTGCTGCCCCTGTTTGCTCTCCATCCCTTTCCAGCCCTGTTATCTCAGGGTGAGGCCCTCCCAGGCACCCCAGGGCCTCAGAAAAGCTGCAGGATCTGAGAGCCAGGTGAGCACAGAGCCCAGCAGAGCCCAGCCCAGCAGAACCCAGCCCAGCCAAAGTAGGGCACTGTGATACCAGCAGGAGCCCAGATCTGCTGATACCGAGCTATTTATTTAGTGATAAATAAACTAATGCACCTGATAGTCTGGAAGGAGCTGCTAATGCCTGTAAATTTCCATTTATCAGCCTGCAGAGTCCTGGGATGGTCTGGGTTGGAATGGTTAAAGCTCAGCTCAGTTAAAGCTCAGTTTAGTTAAAGCTCAGTTAATTAAAGCTCAGCTCGCCCCAGCCCTGCCATGGCAGGGACACCTTCCACTGTCCCAGGGTGCTCCAAGCCTGTCCAGCCTGGTCTGGGACACTTCCAAGGATGCTTTGCTGGTGCATCTCAACCTCCCCAGCTCTGAGTCCTCCCTCTGCAGCAGATCTGTGGGCCAGCACCTTCCCTCCCTCTCCCCTCTCAGTCCCATTTGAGCAGAAGATGCTCACATGGCTTTTTGGGTGACATTGATGCTGCATCCCCCATGCTTGCTGTGATTGCACAAACAACTCTCACTGGGCTCCCTGACCTCCTCTCTCACAGTCCTGATGACAAAAAATGATGCAGAGCTTTGTGTTTCAGGAAGGAGGCCAATAAATCACTCACCTGCTGCTGGGAAGGAGCTATAAAATGGGGTTTGCCATTTTGCAATTGTATCAAAAGTCCCACAAGGTTTCATCAGGGTGTGTTGAAAGTTTCAGCTTTTCTGAATGGAGCACAAATGAAAATATGCATTACAAAGCCTTAGAAGAAACAGCAGAGCAAAGATTAGAGGAAGGTGTTTATTGATAAATCAGGGCAGTATCAGGATCAGACAGGTAAGCATTCAGGAATGTGAATTTATATAAAGCTCAGGGAGGTGCTGAGTCACCAGGGGAAGGATGGGTCAATAACTGGAGGCCTTTCTAGCCAGGAACAGCTGTGTCTCATTTCCCCTGAAATTCATCCTGAACTGAATTAGATGGAACAGGCCCAACAGGCAGAACAGTGGGACCTGATTGGTTTGGGCATCTTCTCAAAAATCTCCTGTCCTCCAGCCCTAATCCAGGCTCAGCCTTGCTCCTCTGCACACCAGGATGTCTCCACAGCTCTGGATTTTGGACATTCCAGGACATGAATTCCCATGTCCTCTTATTCAGGACATTTCTTCCCACAGCACAGTGGGGAGGAAATGCAGAGCAGCATTTCTGAGAGCAGAAGTTCAGTTCCACCAGGAAAAGGTGTAAAGCAGAGCTCAGGTGAGGCTGAGTACAGCCAGGAATGCTGGCAGAGGCCTTTCTAGCCAGGAACAGCTGTGTCTCATTTTCTCTGAAATTCATTTTGAACTGTATTAGATGGAACAGCCCTAACAGGCAGAACAGTGGGACCTGATTGGTTTGGGCATCTTCTCAAAAATCTCCTGTCCTGCAGCCCTAATCCAGGCTCAGCCTTGCTCCTCTGCACACCAGGATGTCTCCACAGATCTGGATTTTGGATATTCCAGGACATGAATTCCCATGTCCTCTTATTCAGGACATTTCTTCCCACAGCACAGTGGGGAGGAAATGCAGAGCAGCATTTCTGAGAGCAGAAGTTCAATTGCATCAGGAGAAGGTGTAAAAAAGCTCTCAGGTGAGGCTGAGCCAGGAACGCTGGCAGAACTCCTCAGTTTTTCCATCCTGCTGGCCTGGATGCAGTGAAAATGTGAATTTCACTTTTTTCAGAGCTTTGGCTGAGCAGCAGCCCCTCACACCTGGGCTGTGAGCACCCATGGGGTGGCTCTGGGTCTGTCATTTCAGCTTGGATTGGAGCTGGAGAGCTTCTGAACCAACACCACCCTTGGGAATTGAGATAAAATGATTTTTTGTCAAAGAGCAGCCCTGCACTGGCTGTGCTTCCTCCTGTGCCCCTTCTTGCCAGGAACAGCCTGGCCAGGTCCCTGCTGCATTTCCAGCACATGGATCCTTCCTGGGCACACCTGGCACCTTCCCTGCAGGGTTTGGACAGGAAATTGGTCCCAAGAACAGCTTGTCCTGAGCCTATCCCAGGGTAATTCCCATTCCAAATGTTCTCTCTGTTGTCCCTGACCCAGGAGGGTTTGATTTGGGAGGCACAGCCTTGCCAATCCCTGTGGGCTCTTCTGCCATCTCCTGAACATTTCAGCAGCTCAGAGAAGAGCTGAGCTATCACACAAAGGCTCAAAAATACCTGCCCCACCCCAAACCCTTTATGTTTAACCCTTTAATTACTGCCAGCCCAGCAGTGTGATGGTGTTCACAGGGGTTCTTGGATGAGGGAAGAGATGAGGATCTGACTCCATGTTTCAGAAGGCTGATTTATTATTTTATGATATATGTTACATTAAAACTATACTAAAAGAATAGAAGAAAAGTTTTTATCAGAAGGCTGGCTAAGAATAGAAAAAGAATGGAATGATAACAAAGGTTTGTGGCTCGGCTCTCTGTCTGAGGCAGCTGACTGTGATTGGCCATTAATTAGTAACATCCAACAAGGGCCAATCCCAGATGCACCTGTTGCATTCCACAGCAGCAGATAATCAATGTTTACATTTTGTTCCTGAGGCCTCTCAGCTTCTCAGGAGGAAAAATCCTAAGGAAAAGATTTTCCATAAAAGATATCTGTGACAGGCTGGGACAAGAAGGGAGGAGGTTTCTACTGTGCTCCCCCTGCCTGGGAGCAGAGTCCATCAAGCCTGGAGTAATTTTACAGCTGCATTAAACCTCTGCAGCCCCACCAGCTCAGGGCGTCCTCACGAGCTACCAGAGGTGGATTTCCAACCTCTGCTTGTTCATTAATGTGCTGGGGCAGGGGCAAACTGTCCCTTCAGGCCCAGGTGCTGTGCTCAGAGTGCAGCTTGGAGCCAAACACGGCCCTGAGCTCTGTCTGGGCCAGAGGGGCCATGGGAAGGGATCTGAGTGTGCCAATGTGCAGGGATGGGCTGTTCCCAGGGTAGGGGACAGTACCTGGGCAGGCACCTTCACCATCACAGGGTACCACAGAATGTCCTGAGCTGGAGGGACCCACAGGATCATCCAGTGCAGCTCCAAACCCTGCCCAGACCCCCAACACCCCCACCCTGGCCATCCCTGCAGCGCTGCCCAAATTTCTCCCCCATCCTTCATCTCCCCCATCCCTCACTCTCACACAACCATGGAATGTGCTGAGCTGGAAGGGACCCACAGGGATGATCAATGCCAAAGCCAAAGCCTGCCCAGAGCCCCCAGCAAGCCCAGCCTGGGCATCCCTGGAGCTCTGGCAGCCTCGGGGCCGTGCCCATTCCCTGGGCAGCCTGGGCAGTGCCAGCACCCTCTGGGGGAAGAGCCTTGCCCTGATCTCAGCCTGAGCTGCCCTGGCCCAGCTCCAGCCGTGCCCTGGCTGCTGTCCCTGTCCCAGGGCTGTCCCTGCTCTCCCCCTCCTCAGGAACTGCTACCTTTGAGGAGTCTCCCCTCAGTCTCCCCTTCTCCACATGGCCTCACTTGCTCCTCATGCAGCTTCCCCTCAAGACCCATCAGCATCTTTTCTGCCTCCCTTTGGATGCTCTCTAATAATTTCCTGTCTTTCTTACATCGTGGCGCCCAAATTGCTCACAATATTCAATCTGAGGCTGCCCAGCCCAGAGCAGAGCAGTTGCTTCCACTCCCACTGCCCAAACCCTTCCCCTTTCTGCAGCCCTGCCTTGTCCAGCTCTTCCTCCTCTGTTTATTTCTTTTTTCCTGGCACTCTGATAAAACCAACCTGGTTTTGGTTGTTTTATGTTCTTCTCTGGACAACAACGCTGACACTTCCCAAATCATGTCTCCAGTGTGCCACCACTTCAACTTTCAATCACATTTCTGTTTTCCCACCCTTAAATTCCAAATTAGGGGCCACCAAGTCCCTTCATGGGGATTGTGAGAAAAATGGAAAGCTGTGAGCACAGGAAAAAAGTTTGAGAGGAATTTCTGATTGACAACTTCCCCATTGTACATGATATGCACAAGGCTGAAGTTCAGATCACAAGAATGGTTTTGCTTTCATCCATGAATTGCACAATAATGAAATCCTGCAGCTCTTGCCATCCCTTGAGCTGTTTCTGATGAAGCTGCACTAAAATCTGTCAGTCCAAGTCAGAACTGCAGAGAAGTAAAGAGAATTCATCTGAGGCTCCTCACACCCAGCTCCCCTCACTCAGCAAGGATCTGCAAATCCTGAACCACTGCTCACAGCTCTGCCCAGCTCAGCTGATCCTTCTCTCCTCCTCCTCCTCCCCAGGCAGATCAGAGCCCTGCAGGGCTGGGTGGAAATTCTGCATTTTCCAAGGCACAATTTCCAGGCTGTCAAAGGGAATTGGAGGCTGCAAACTCCAACCATGGTGTCACAGACATCTTTTATGGAAAATCCTTTCCTTAGGATTTTTCCTCCTGAGAAGCTGAGAGGCCTCAGGAACAAAATGTAAACATTGATTATCTGCTGCTGTGGAATGCCACAGGTGCATCTGGGATTGGTCTCATGTGCTTGTTTCTAATTAATGGCCAATCACAGTCCAGCTATCTCAGGCTCTCTGGTCAGTCACAAGATTTTATTATCATTCCTTTTCTATTCTGTTCAAGCCTTCTGATGAAATCCTTTCTTCTGTTCTTTTAGTATAGTTTTAATGTAATATATATCATAAAATAATAAATCAGCCTTCTGAAACATGGAGTCAGATCCTCATCTCTTCCCTCACCCAAGAACCCCTGTGAACACGGTCACACCATGGGAGGAGATGTGTGTGTGTTCCTGCAGAGCCCAGCTCTGCCACTGGCACTGGGACCATGGTCACACCTTTCCTTGTGCTTTTTCACCACAAACAGATTTTCTTCCACAGGATCCCAGGCTCAGTGCTTGTAGCAAATATTTCTGTTTGTTTTTTCATAGAATCAGAGAATCCCAGTATGGTTTGGGTTGGAAGGGACCTGAAAGATTTTCCCATCCCACCCCTGCCATGGCAGGGACACCTCCCACTGTCCCAGGCTGCTCCAAACCCCAATGTCCAGCCTGGCCTTGGGCACTGCCAGGGCTCCAGAGGCAGCCACAGCTGCTCTGGGAATCTGTGCCAGGGCCTGCCCACCCTCACAGGGTAGAATTCCTCCTTATTGTCCAGTCTAAATCTATCTTATCCAATCCAATCCAAATCTATCTTATCCAATCCAAATCTATTTTATCCAGTCCAATCTATCTAAGTTTTCTTCCACAACAGGGCAGCTCCCAGGCTGGGCACACAGAGCTGACACTGCTCAGGAAAAGGCAGGAGGGTCCTGTCCCCACCACCGAGCTGTGTCACCCCCTGACCCCACAACATTCTGCTCAGGAATTCTCTCCCCCTCCTTGTCCATCTTGCTGGGTGTCATCTCAAGACATTCCAGGTTTCTGCATTTTTATTAATATAATTTTATTATTATTTTTATTCATATTAACCAGCAGGCCACATTTTGGGGCATAAACCAGGATATGGGAAATTCCCTTTAAATATCCTTCAAGGCTGGGGGAATTCCTGCAGCTGCAGCTGCTCTGCAGGGTGACAGAGCTGTCCCAGCTCCTGGGGACTGTCCCAGGCTCCATTGGGAGAGTCCTGTCCCCACAACTGGGCTGTGTCACCCCCTGACCCCACAACATTCTGCTCAGGAATTCCATCTCCCCCTCCTTATCCATCTTGCTGGGTGTCATCTCAAGACATTCCATGTTTCTGTATTTTTATTAATATATTTTTTTTATTCATATTAACCAGCAGGCCACATTATGAGGCATGAACCAGGATATTCCCTGGTAAAAATCCTTCAAGGCTGGGGCAATTCCTGCAGCTGCAGCTGCTCTGCAGGGTTACAGAGCTGTCCCAGCTCCTGGGACTGTCACAGCTCCTGGGAACTGTCACAGCTCTTGGGGACTGTCCCAGCCCAGGGGTCCCCAGCTGCTGCCAGAGCAAACATGTCACAAAACCTCAAAGGTGAGAGAAGGGACAATACCCATGCATCCTCCCAGGGAGCTGCACAGCTCCTGGGTTTGCAGAGCCAGGCAGAGAGAAATGGATTCCAGAGCACCCCTGCCCTGCTGGGACTGTGGGCTGGGTAAATCCTGTCAGAGCAAGGCAGGGAAACACGTGGAGCTCCAGCTGCTCTGCAAACCCAGCTGCATTTTTGGAGTTGCAAAACGGTGGGAAAGTGTAAATCCCAGGAAAAGAGGAGGGCAGGGTGCAGAGGAGCCAAAGGTGACAATACACCTGTTCATTACATAATTCCTGGGTGATAAAATGCATTTATCTCCCTCTTTTTTCTTTTCTGCACTTTGTCCAGCAAACTTTCTCCAGGACAGACTTCCAAAGTCCCAGGGCAGCTTCCCTCAGGGAATGGTTTTTATCAAAATAATGGTTCTCTCCTTCCTCAAGGCATTGTTGTTTGGGGTGAACAACATTTATCAGATAAGCTGTGACCTTCCAGAGGCAAGAGCAGCAGCCTGAAGAGGGAGATCTGGCACTTCCCTGGCCAGGACTCTGCATTTCCCAATCCTTTACCCTGGGATTTATATGGACCGGCACCTGTCCTGCCTCAGCAATCCCCATTTCATCAGGGAGTGCCCCACAAAACAGTGCCCTGGTTCACCTGCCCCCAAAACTCCATCTCCCAGACAACTTGGATCAAAACCCTGAATCTCAGCTCACAATTACCCTGCAGTGATGAAAATCAAATTCCTTGAAATCCCAAAGGTGGCAGAAGAAGGGAAGAGCTTGACTGTCCACAAGAAGAAGAGTATCTCTGATTTGTGGGACTTTTCTCAGTTAGAGAGGAATTTTTCCACCCCAAATTCATTTGAAATTTCTGAGTTCTGGGCTGGTCACTCATGGGGCACAGCTTGGGCAGTGCCTGGGGCACACCCAACCTCTTCACCCAGCTTGGGGCAGCAGGGATGGCAGAGAGGAGCTGTGGGAGCCATTCCCATTTCATGAGGGAATGCCCCACAAAGCACCCACTGCTTCACCTGCCCCCAAAACTCCATCTCCCAGGCACACTGGATCATAATCTCAGCTCACAATTACCCTGCAATGATGAAAATCAAATTCCTTGAAATCTCAAAGGTGGCAGAAGAAGGGAACATCTTGACTGCCCACAACAACAATCTCTCTGATTTGTGGCACCTTTCCCAATTAGAGAGGAATTGTTCCACCCCAAATAAATTTGAAATTGCTCAGTTCTGGGCTGGTCACTCATGAGCAGTGCCTGGGGCACACCCAACCACTTCACCCAGCTTGGGGCAGCAGGGGATGGCAGAGAGGAGCTGTGGGAGCATCCAGGGGCTCTGACAAATTTGGTTTTCTGTTTGAGCCCAGCTTTGGGACAGTCACTGCAGGGCACAGGGGCTGTGCAGCTGGGACAGACCCCAGGGAATCCTGGAGAGGCTCCTGGGCACTGAATCCTCTGCCATGCTGGGGAAAGGCTCAGGGGGCTGGGGGTCATTTTGGGCATCTCATGGCAAGAAAGGAGCTGGAGACAGGAGAGAGAACGGAGCTGGGAAGGGTCTGGAGCCCCAGGAGAGGCTGAGGGAGCTGGGAAGGGGCTGAGCCTGGAGCAAAGGAGGCTCAGGGGGCCCTTGTGGCTCTGCACAGCTCCTGCCAGGGGGATCAGTCACCTCCTTCTCCTTCTCCTTCTCCTTCTCCTTCTCCTTCTCCTTCTCCTTCTCCTTCTCCTTCTCCTTCTCCTTCTCCTTCTCCTTCTCCTTCTCCTTCTCCTTCTCCTTCTCCTTCTCCTTCTCCTTCTCCTTCTCTCCTTCTCCTCCTCCTCCCTCTCCTTCTCCTTCTCCTTTTCTCCTTCTCCTTCTCCTTCCCCTTCTCCTCCTCCTCCTCATCATCCTTCTCCCCCTCCTCCTCCTGCAGCAGCAGAGCTGCAAATGGCAGAGAGGATTTTTGGAAACCAGTTCCCCAGGGCAGGTGTGGTAAAGGCAAATGTCCTGTTTGGGTTCTCAGAAATGGAAGAGGAGCTGCGAGGCCCTGCAGGATCCTTTGTAAAGGCCAGGACACTCCAGGAGAGCTCTTGGAGATCATCCCCATGTCTGGGAGGTGTGAACTGAGTGAAAAACCCTCTATGGTTTGGGCTGGTAATGAAGGTAAAGCGAAGGGAAAATTTCCATGGGTGAAAAAGTGGTGTATGGGAATATTTTCCCTGAAGGCTGGTGAAAACTTCATTGGGAGTGTTTAAGAAGGGCAGAGACACAAATAAAGTTGGTTTGCCTTGGGCAGGGAGTGCCAGCTCCATTTCTTCAGGAACCCATGGGTCTGTGGCTTCTTTTCCTGGAAGAAGATCTTCTCCCCATAAGGAGGTGAAGGAAGGAGGCAGCACAGACAGAGCATCCATTTCCCACAGGAATCTTCCTCCAGGGAGCCAAGAGACGAGAAGGGAGAATGAGAAATTTTCCCCAAAATCAAGACATGCTAGGAAAATAAAGATTTCACCGCAAGTCAGCTGCACAGTGTGAGAGAGAGGAGAAAACTGAGAGCAGCCCATGTGGAGGGGAAGAAAGGCTGACTTCAGATCAACTGTGAATATCCTGAGCCTCTTCTTATTTCCTGCCTCTGTTTATAAACATTCTGTGAGGAGCAGTGGCTGCTTATAAAAGAAGTGTTAAAATGAGCAAAGCAAGCTGCTGCAGAGGACTGGGCTGCCAGCTCAGGTGAGGCTGACAAAAACACTGCCCAGAAATTCCTGCAGCTCCTCAGGACCCTCAGAGCCATTTCAGAAACAGCAGAAAAGCCAAAAAAAAAAAAGTAAATAAAATAAAAGAAAATTCAAAGAAAAGGAATCCCCAAAGCCACATTGTGGCAGAGGTGGGCTTTTGCCACCTGGTTTAATCCTGCAGAGGGAAGTGGTTGTATCATCTTCAACCCCTCTCGTGGCGCGTGCCCTGCGGCAGCTCAGCGAGGCAATTAATTTCGGGAGGAATTACCCAACCCTTAATTTTTCTGAGCAATTATCAGCTCAGGTACCAGCCAGGAGCCCGAGCGCTCCCTGCTCTGACAATGGCTGCCTGCAAGTAGCTGCAGAATCCTGCCCTTGGCCAGGGAGCCTCCTGTGGGATCTGTCTCCAGGTGCCCCCACGGGCGGAGCGTGCCCAGGGAGCGACGGCAGCCTCTGCCAGGATGATGCAGGGCTGCTCCCCTGCTCCTGAGCACAACTGGTGCAAAGGGCCTCGGCTGTGAAGGAGTTCAGCCTTCCTCTTCCTCCTTCTCCTCCTCCTCTCCTTCTCTTTCTCCCTCTCCTTCCCTTTTCCCTTCTCCTCCTCCTCCTCCTTTTCTCCTTCTCCCTCTCTTTCCCCTCCTTCTCCTTCTCCTTCTCCTTCTCCTTCTCCTTCTCCTTCTCCTTCTCCTTCTCCTTCTCCTTCTCCTTCTCCTTCTCCTTCTCCTTCTCCTTCTCCTTCTCCTTCTCCTTCTCCTCCTCCTCCTCATCCTCATCCTCCTTCTCATCCATTGCGTCCTCCTGCAGCAGCAGAGTTGCAAATGGCAGAGAGGATTTTTGGATGCCAGTTCTTCTCCTGATGATCCATCATCTAGACCCACAGGACAACACGGGGCTGACTGCCACAGCAGCATTTTGAGTGGAAAATGAGCAGCAATTTTCACTTCTTGCAGCTCCCCTCTGACCAGGCAGGAGTGGCAGTCCCTGCAGGTGTTGCAGTCCCTGCAGGTGTTGCAGTCCCTGCAGTGTTGCAGTCCCTGCAGGTGTTGTATTCCCTGCAGGTGTTGCAGTCCCTGCAGTTTTGCAGTCCCTGCAGGTGTTGTATTCCCTGCAGATGTTGCAGTCCCTGCAGGTGTTGTATTCCCTGCAGGTGTTGTATTCCCTGCAGGTGTTGCAGTCCCTGCAGTTTTGCAGTCCCTGCAGGTGTTGCAGTCCCTGCAGATGGTGCAGTCCCTGGAGGTGTTGCAGTCCATGCACTATTGCAGATGTTGGTGATGGGCAGAGAGATCAGGAGCAGGATCCTGGTGCAAATCCCTGGGATATTCAGGGATTTCAGCACAGTCCATGTGTGCACTGATCACCTGGGCTGAGGCTGCAGCTGCTCTGTGCCTGTTCCTGGGCTGTGTGAGCCTGGCCCAGCGCTGCTTTTGGACAAAACCTGGCTCCTGATCCACTTTCAGGTCTGCATGGCCTGGCTGTGGATGCCAGAACTCCCTTCATGCCATCAGCCCAAATATTCCTGGGGCCCTGAACTCACACTTTTAGAACACTGGTTATTTTTACATGTGGGTGCCAAGCATGCCCAGGTGCTTTTGGGAGTCTGAGGGCAGGTTCAGCCCCTCCTGGAGATCCTCAGGGCTGTCACCAGCTGGCACTTTGGTGCTGACTGCAGCAAAAAGCACCAGGGGCCGGGTTTGCTTGGCTTGGCTCTCACCTGGGGATGATGCAGGAGCTTGAACCAAAGCCCACTGAAGAAGAGGTTGGCATTCCTTGAATTCCCAGGCATTCCAGGGTCCTCCAGGAGCTTCACACACCCTGTGCTGTCTGCCTGGGAGATAAAACCCCTCTGAATCTCCCTGTGCTGCACGATGGAGCTTCACTCCTGCTCTGTGCTGCAGCATCCTGCAGCCCTCAAGTGGCTCCAAACCTGCCCAAACATTGGGGTGGCTTTGCCATAATGGCCTTGGAGGTGGCTGTGTTTGGACAAGGTCACACCTGGGGACAGGCTGAGGTTCAGGGGACACCAGGAGATGAGCAGAGGTCACACAGAGGGATGTGGTGAGCTGGGTTTGTTGTGGGACAGCATCCTCAGTGTCCTCACTCCCTGTGCCTGATGTCCCAAATGCAGAGTGACCCCTCTGAGCCCAGGAGCAGCTGCAGGAGAATCTGGATCCCCTTTCCAGGTGGACAAAACAAGGAAGCTTGTTTCTAAGCCCAGGAATTCACACAGGAATAACAATTGTACTGATGGCTCGACCAGGAACAGAAGTGACACCTGAGCTCCCACCAAAATCGTGTTAAAAATCCCTGTTAAATCCCCACAGCTTTCTGGGAAGCCCAGTCCTTTCCATCTGAGCAGGGAGAGCTGAGAGCCCTTGCAGGGCCTGAAGGGGCTCCAGGAGAGCTGCAGAGGGACTGGGGACAAGGATGGAGGGACAGGAGGCAGGGAATGGCTGCCAGTGGCAGAGGGCAGGGCTGGATGGGATCTTGGCAATTGGGAATTGTTCCCTGGCAGGGTGGGCAGGGGCTGGGCTGGAATTGCCAGAGCAGCTGTGGCTGCCCCTGCAGCCCTGGCAGTGCCCAAGGCCAGGCTGGACATTGGGGCTGGCAGCACCTGGCACAGTGGGAGGTGGCCCTGGGCTGCAATCAGCTGCCATTGAAGATCCCTTCCCACCCAAACCACTCTGGCATTCACATTCCTCAATCCAGGATGGAAACCAGCACCAAAAGCCATTGCAGCCAATGGAGAAAGGAAAGGAAAGAATGATTGCCTGGCTGGTTGCAGGTGCCCCCAGTGCCATTTGCCACAGGGGGTTTGTAGCCTGGCAAGGCCTGGTTAGAGAGGTTTGGGCTGTGCCAGGGTGCCCAGAGCAGCTGTGGCTGCCCCTGGAGCCCTGGCAGTGCCCAAGGCCAGGCTGGAGCACCTGGCACAGTGGGAGGTGTCCCTGCCATGACAGGGGTGGGAATTGGATGGGATTTAAGGTCTCATTCCATGATTCTGAGATTTCCTGGAAAGGGATTCCTGTAGGGCTTGGATGGGGCTTGGAGCACATGGGACAGTGGGAGGTGTCCCTGGGATGGGATGGGATGGGATGGGATGGGATGGGATGGGATGGGATGGGATGGGATGGGATGGGATGGGATGGGATGGGATGGGATGGGATTTCAGGTCCCTCCCAACCCATTCTGGGATTCTGTGCACTCAGTTCTGGACATGGGAGCCACCTTGTTGCCCGCCCAGAGGGAAGGAGGATGTGGGTGCAGATGCCCACGGACACTCCAGGAGCTCTGGAGGCCCCACTGCCATCACTGCAAGGGGGCTCAGGGCTGGCAGGGGCTGCCCAGGGGGCTTTGGGGTGTCCATCCTGGAGGTGTCCAAGGAAGGGCTGGAGCTGGCATTGAGTGGGGACAAGGTGGGCATTGGGCACAGCTGGGCCTCCACGGGCTGGGAGGGCTTTTCCACCTCAGGGCTTCTGGAATTCTGTGATTCTGTGGCTCTGGGGTCACTGCTCTGCACTGGCAGTGTCTGAAGGCTGATTTTTCCATTTCTACAAGTGGGAATGCCAGAGCAGGGAGCACCTGAGGCTGATTTTATGGGATTGGACAGAAGCAGGCCTGAAGGACTCCAAAACTGTCCTTTGATGATCTGCTGCAGCCTCCAGAGCCTTTCAATACTCCTGAAGGTGTTTATTCCAGAGAGTGAGGGGAATTCCTGTCTCAACATCCATTGGTGAGATGCAGCTCTGACTCAGTCACTCTTTGGGTGTCCCCAGAATCACTGTCAGCAATTCTGTCCCCATTTTTCCTCCTCAAAGCAGGAAAATTGCTTCCCTGCTCAACCTCAGTGACAAAGCCCCGATGTCCTCGTGTCCCTGCAGTGCTGGATTATGGCAGTGACAGGAATGTGAAATCATTCCAGGCCAAAGCTTTGCCCACAGGCAAAGTGGGGCCAAGCAAAACCATCACCAGTTTATGGCATGATTTGGAATCATTTCTTGAGTACCAAAGCAAAATATGACTCTTTAGTAGATTTTTTATTTTTATTTTATTTTTTAGAAAGGGAAAAATAATTGGACTTGAGGTATGGCAACGCTTCTGGGAAAGTTGTTTTTTCCCACTTTTGCCAGGTTAAAAGTCTGTGTGGAAAGGTTTGAAAATTAAATTTCCATCCTGAAAAAGCAAAGCAGACAGGGCTGGGGAAGGAGGTGATGGGGAAAGAGGATTATTTGCCCTATTTCTGCAGCAGCGCTGCCAAATTCCTGGGCTGTTATGTAATTAGCACATTCTCCCTGCTCCAATCATGACAGCACGTGCCTTCCTGCCATTCCCCAGGCACTGGTGCAGCCTTTTATCCATTCAGAGCACGTTTACAATCTGAAACTTAAAAAGTTTTGTTGAGAAATAGGGCGGGAGGGCAGAAGGGGGAAGCAAGTTTGTGATTTCTGTTGTTGTTGCTGTTTCCAGGTGAGATTTCTCCCTCTCCCTTCTGCCTTTCTGGATGCTCCTGCTCCATTGCAGCCCAGACCTGTGGTTTGTGCTGTGCCAGTGTCCAGGAGGATCTGTGGTTTTTGGGGGATTTTTTGGACACAAAAAATGCTGCCAAGATACCACCCCTGCCTCAGGGTCTCGCAGGTATTGTTAACAGATATTTTTACACTTTATTTCTTGCCTGAATCACCCACCCAGAAGAAGAGATATGCAAACAACTTCCTGCCAGCCCTTCCCATTTTTCCTGGTAGCAGCAGGTCCCTGGTGCAGCGAGATTCCCAGGTGACAATTCCTGAGGATAACACAGATAAACATCACCCAGGAATATCAACCAGCCCATCCCAGTTCCTCAGGTTCAGACCTCTCAGGGCAGATATTGAAATCCCCTTCTCCAAGGTGATTTTCACGCTGTTTAATGAGCTCTTATCTTAAGAACTGTAATGAGGTTTCAGGAATTATTCCAGTGATATTACTGTGGAGAGGGGCAGTTCTAGAGCTTTTTAGTGCCTGGGGGACAGAACATCCAGGGCCAAACCCAGAGACACAACTGGAGGACACCACAAATCCACAAAGAGCTGGAGTGGGTTTGGTCAATATTTTTCATGAGTCACCAGAGGGAAAAAATCAGTTTCCCCAAAGAGTGATAAAAAAATTTATATATATATATATATATATATATATATATATATATATATATATATATATATATCGATTCTACTTCCTAAAATTGAGTTTTCACAGAAAATTTGGGATTTTTAAGGGAGGCAGATGGGCTCTATTTCCAGGGAACAAGGGACAGGACAAGAGGAAATGGCCCCAAGTTTTATCAGAGTTTTAGGTTTGATTTTAGGGGAAATTTCTTAATTTTGAGAGTGGTTCAGCCTGGCACAGCTGGACAGGGCAGTGATGGAGTCACCATCCCTGGAAGTGTTCAAACATCAGGTGGATGTGGCACTTTGTGATAAGGTTCAGTGGCACAGTGGGGTTCAGTCAAAGACTGGATGACCTCGGAAGTCTTTCCCAATCTTTGTGATTCTGTGATTTTTGTGATTGAAACATCTCAGCTCTGGTACAGAAAAATTTAGCTGAATAATGGGAATCCCCCCCCCCCCCCCCCCCAGCATGATCACTGAAATTGGAGAAATCCAGGTGGTTATTCCTCATTTAATGCCAGGAAAGGTCCTGAGCCTTTGTCCTCCAAATCATCAGAAGTTCCTGGTTACAAAGCTGTTCCCATATCCAGGATTAGATGGGAAGGGTGATCTGTAGGTGGAACGTGTTTCCCATCAAGGCTGAGTGGAAACTGAGGTATTTCCATGGAGAACCTCCACAGCCTCTCTCCAAGGCTTCTAACACAGATTTTTCAGTGTTTTCTTTTTCCCTGATCCATCTATCCCAAGACCTGGTGTCACATTCACATTTTCTGGAAAATTCCTTCATGCAGGATTTTTCTCCTGGGAAGCTGAGAAGCCTCAGAGAAAAGGAAAAACATTATTATTTCATTTGCTTCTCCTGTGTTGTGCTCATGTGGAATGTGTTTGGAGATTGTTTCCCCACAGATTATTGTTTTTATTAGTTTTTACTGTGAGTTGTTTTCACTCATTGGCCAATCAGGGCCAAGATGTGTCGGGACTCTGGAAGAAGTCACGAGTTTCATTATTATCTTTTTAACAGTCTGTAATTGTCCTTTCTGTATTCTTTAGTATAGTTTAGTATAGTACTCTTTATTATAATGTAGTGTCATAAAATAATAAATGAGCCTTCTGAGAACATGGAGTCAGATTCATCATTCCTTCCTTTGTCTGGGCACCCAGCAAACACAATAACCTGGCTCTGGCTGATTTTGGTGTTCCTGGTGCTGGGGGCAGAGTCTCCAAACCTGCACATTGTACACGTGGAGTCAAATTCCCTACATCAGTTCAGAATTAGGATTCCCACCATGCATTTTCCCAGCTCAGGGAACATCTTAAGAGCCACCAAAAGTTCCTCAGAAGCTGCATAAGCACCAACTACTGCTTGCTGTGCAAAGTTCATCTGAGTTTGGAGAGAGCAGCTCTTTAAACCCATAAAAACATCAGGAAAGGGGCGGATGCACCAGGGCATGCCAGGAACTGGGATGAGGGAAAGGCAGAGCAACAGGCAGGGAAAAGCCCTGGGCTTTCCAAGCAGCTGAGGGCAGAGTTTCCAGTCCCTTCCCTTGGAAGGAAATGGTCTTTAAGGGCCCATCCAACCCAAACCATTCCAATATTCTCTGATTCTGTGATTTGTTCCCAGCTGAGCTTCCATTTCAGAGATTGGCCTAAGGACCTCTCATCTAACTCCTGCCAGGTTGATGTTGGTGGTCATACTCTTAAAAACAAACATTCCTCCTTCTTCAGGGAGCCTGGTTTCTCTTTTGTACTTCACTGCAAAGCACCTCCCACAGTCAGACCTCAAACGAACAAGACCTTAACAAATTATGAGTAGCAAACCTAATGAGAGCCCACCAGTGCAGGCTGTGCACACAGGAACTTTCTTTAGGCAGTGATTCACAGAATGTATAGAATTCCCAGAATTCCCAGAATCACTGGGTTGGAAGAGACCTTCAAGCTCATCGAGTCCAACCCAGCCCCAACCCCTCAACTCAGCCCTGGCACCCAGTGCCACATCCAGGCTTTGTTAAACACCCCCAGGGATGGGGACTCCACCACCTCCTTTGGCAGAACAAACACCTCAGGAATGCCCAGGGAATACAAATTCAGAGAATTCTCAGAATTCCCAGAATTCCCAGAATCACTGGGTTGGAAGAGACCTTCCAGATCATCGAGCCCAACCCAGCCCCAACACCTCAACTCAACCCTGGCACTCAGTGCCACATCCAGGCTTTGTTAAACACCCCCAGGGATGGGGACTGCACCACCTCCCTGGGCAGAACATTCCAGAACTTTATCACCCTTTGTGTAAAAAACCCTCTCCCTAATAGTGAGACAGCAAACCTTCCCCCTCATTCCAGAGGTTTTCTGCTCCGAGCAGTGGGAGCAGCCCGAGGTGCAGACCCCTGCACTCCCCCTCTCCCTCACTCCCCAAGCGATTCCTGAAATCCCCACATTTATCAGAGATCAGCAGGGGCTGGAAATCCAAGCTCCTTTGTTTAGTCTTGGGGAATGTGCAGCAGGAAAACATCGCCATCCTGTTTTCCAGGCGCTAGCACGCAAATAAGGACGGAGGAAAAACACGGCAGCGTCTCGGACAGGCGGTGATTAATCCTCATTGTGTCCCCTGCTGAGCAGGTGCCAGGGCTGCTGCTGGCCAGGCCGTGCCCCCTCACTGCCCAGCCCTGAGGCACCTGCTGGGCTGGTCCTGTGAGTGGGGATGAGGAGGATGCTCCAAAATCCACGGTGGAAACACCCATGGAGATAAAAGGTGGAGAAGGTGCTGGCACAGGGTGAGAAGGAGGGGGACAGATCCAGGGAGCAGCTCCTTGTGCTCCTCCCTGTGTGGCCTGACTCACCTGCCCCTGGCCTGTCACTGTCCTCTTGTCACTCCTGGCCAGCTCAGCCTGGGAATGGCCAGCTCGCTTTGCTTCCCTCCTCTGGGACCGTCCTGGTGTGGAAATATCCCTGAGGCAGCAGGGCTGAGAAGCTGCACAAAGCTGTGTGGTGAGTCAGTGGCAGCCCACAGACAGCACCCCCGGGCTGTGACCCAGCTCAGAGCACCCAGGAGCTGTGCCAGTTCAGTGCCAGCTGGGTCTCAGCAGCAGGGAAGGGACTGACAATGGGCTATAAGCCTCCTCCTAAGGCAGGGCAAAGCCTTGAGAACTCTGCTGGTGCCCTCAGTGCTGGTTCTGTGCATTTCTCCCAGCACAACCTGTGCACCTGTTGCAGCAGACCCCCACACCTGTGCAGCCTGAGTGCTGGAAGGGGTGAGCAGGGACATGGGGACAAGGCTGAAGTGTCCCTGCCCTTGGGATCACAGTCTTGGGGCTCTACTCAGCCCAAATATCTGGTCACAAACTTGCCATGGTGTGCTCCATCTTCCAGGAGAGCAAACCAGTGAGGATTAGTTCTGCTGTCACCCTGCATCTCTTTGGCCTCTGCCCCAGCTCATCTCTGCTCATTTTGTCCCTCAGGGACTTTGAGGAGTGATGGAATTTGAGCCATGACTGGGCAGTGAGGCCCCAGCCTTGTGCAGGGGTCTCAGGGTCCTAGCACAGTATCAGTGATAAAGAGCCTCATTAATAATGATCATTATGAGGGTGTGAATGGCTTTGTTCATGTAAAACCAGTTCTGGGCTCTCTGCATTAACCAGGAGCTGTGGGTGCAGGCAGGGCAGGATGCAGCAGAGGGACCAGGACTGGTGTTTCTGTGCTGATACAGATCTCTGTGCTCTGAACCTCCCAAGAGCTCTGGGATTTAAACAGTGAAGAAATCAGAACACAAGTTTCAAATGTGTTCACATCCCACAGAAGTCAAAGCCTCTAGTGTGGGCTCTTAGTTGACCTTCCCTGTGTCCACCTACACAGCCCTGGTGGGAATGGGACACCCCAATTTTCCCAGACTGTCCCCTCCTTCCTGCAGTCCAGGTTGTTCTGTGAGGTGGGAAGAGGTGGCCTGGAAACAGGGGGACAACCCCTGCTGGTTTTGCTGGTCAGGATCCTAAATCTGACATGAATCAGGGTGGGATTCTTGGGGTTGTCCTGTGCAGGGCCAAGAGCTGGATGTGGATGATCTTTGTGGGTCCCTTCATGGAGTTCTGAAGATTTTACTCCGTTCCATTCCATTCCATTCCATTCCATTCCATTCCATTCCATTCCAATCCATTCCATTCTATTCCATCCCATCCCATCCCATCCCACCATATCCCGCTGTATGCCATTGTATTCCATTATATCCCATCCATTCCCAATCCCATTCCATCCATTCTATGCATCCCACATATCCCGTCCCATCCCATCCCATCCCATCCCATCCCGTCCCATCTCATCCCATCCCATCCCATCCCATCCCATCCCATCCCATCCCATCCCATCTCATCCCATCCCATCCCATCCCATCCCATCCCATCCCATCCCATCCCATCCCATCCCATCCCATCCCATCCTATCTCATCCCATCCCATCCCATCCCATCCCATCCCGTCCCGTCCCGTCCCGTCCCGTCCCATCCCATCCCATCCCATCCCATCCCATCCCATCTTTTCCATGATCCCCCTAGACCAAAGTATTTCAGGAAAAGCTCCAACCTGGAGGTGAGCTGTGTGTTGTGTGTGCTGGGGTGACCTGACAGGTCCCAGGGTCAGGGACATTGCCCTGTGCCTCAGGCTGTAGGAAAGGGCTCCCTGTGGGACAGCCAGGACCTGTGGCCTCGGCGTGGGAACCACCAAGGGCCATCCCGAGGCTGCACTCCTTGGGAAGGTCAGATGACATAATTACACTGGTCCCTCCTGACCTTGCAATCTCCAAACCCTCATAATTTGTAATCAGGATACAAATTATTTGCCTTGTGAGCTGAGGAAGGAAGTCTTCTGCATCACCTATCTGCTCCCAAACATCCGCTATTGCACAACTGCTCCGGGCACGGGCAGGGCTTTCACTGCAGCCTCCAGCTCAGCTGCAGCCTCCAGGAGCTTTGGCCAGCCTGGCTGCTCCAGTCCAGCCTGTCCCAATCCAGCCTGGCTGCTCCAGTCCAACCTGTCCCAATCCAGCCTGGCTGCTCCAGTCCAGCCTGTCCCAATCCAGTCTGGCTGCTCTGATCCATCCTGGTTGCCCCAATCCATCCTGGCTGCTCCAATCCAATCTGGTTGCCCCAATTGACCCCATCCTGCCCCATTCCAGCCTGGCTTCTCCAATCCATCCTGCTTCAAACCATCCTGCCCCAATCCATCCTGACTGCTCCAATCCATCCTGACTTCTCCAATCCATCGTGCCTCAATCCATCCTGCCCCAATCCATCCTGGCTGCCCCAGTCCAGCCTGTCTGCCCCAATCCATCCTGTCCCAATGCAGTCTGGCTGCTCTGATCCATCCTGGCTGCCCCAATCCCTCCAGACCACCCCAATCCTGTCTGGCTGCCCCAGTCCAAGGTGCCCCAATCCTTCCTGGCTGCTCTGATCCAACCTGGCTGCCCCAATTCAACCTGGCAACCCCAATCCATCTTGGCTGTCCCAGTCCAGCCCATCCTGCTCCAATCCATCCTGGCTCCCCCAATCCCTCCTGGCTGCCCCAATCCATCCATCCTGCCCCAATCCATTCTGCCCCAATCCATCCATCCTGCCCCAATCCATCCTGCCCCAATCCATCCTGCTCCAATCCATCCATCCTGCCCCAATCCATCCTGCCCCAATCCATCCTGCCTGCCCTAATCCATCCTGGCTGCTCCAATCCATACTGGCTGCTCCAATCCCTCCTGGCTGACCCCACCACGCTCTCAATGATGAGTACAAATATTCCATTTGGGGAGGAAATCCCTGTTTGTGTAGGTTTCCACAATACCATCAAGTGGGTTAAGCACAGCTGAGGAGACTTAAAATTTAGCCAAAACATTTCTGTAAAATCAACAGCTTCATTTTCCAAATTAATTTTTTCCCACAGAGAGTCAGTTCACATCTACTTAAAGTGGAGCAAAGGCTGTGACCACCATGGGATGGCCACTGTCACCTGTCCTGGGTGGGCACACACTCAGAGCACATGGCTGTGTTTCAGAGTATCTGATGCATCCCACTGGGCACATCCATTGCTCCAGAACTGCTGCATCCCAAAATGCTCTGGAGCTGTGCTACATCTCAGAGCAGCTGTGGCTGCTCCTGGATCCCTGGGAGTGTCCAAGGATGGGACTTGGAGCAGCCTGGGACAGTGGGAGGTGTCCCTGCCATGGCAGGGGTGAAATGGAATGAGCTTTAGGGTCCCTCCCAACCCAAACCATCCCAGGTTCTGTGATTCCATGATCCCAGTGCACAGCCCTGTTCCAGCCAGTTCTGTGCTGTCATAAAGACATCCTTGTCCCCTGTGGGATGTGTGACACCCTCACCAGCACCAGCCCTTGGTGTTCATTGAGGAACTCAGCACAGCTGAGCTCACCCTGGATGCAGCCTCATCACCTGTCCTTCAGCTCCATAAAATGAAGATATTTGGGGGAATGGGGTCTTTGCCACATCCTGAGATTTGCTTTTGAATTTATTTGTCCTATATATTCCCAGAAACTGGATTTTAAATCACCCTCTTAACAACCTGGCAGAGGTAGAAAACACAAGTTCTGTTCTTGGCTCTGCTGGGCAGTGTGAGGAGGCAGAAGGGCTTCAAGTGAGGGAAGTGATTGGGATTTCATCTCTGAGCAGAGTGGAGCAGACAGGTCAGCAAAGGGCAGGAGCTGCAGCGCCCTGAGGACAGGATTAAAGGAGGCCTTTGCAGAGCTCAGCTCCTGTCTGAGCTCCTGTCCCCTTCCTGTGGATATTCTCAGTTCACTTGAAGAAAGAACAGAGATTTCTTCCAGGCTGAGCCTGGGAATCTTAGAAGAAAGAATTAAAACAATTATTACCTCTCTTTCTGCAATTGTTGTTTATAGATACAGTTCTCTAGAATGTACTATTCATAGTTTACCAATAATGTGAGAGGTTTTTACTTGGAGACCAATCAAGTCTCCCCTTAGTGAGTCAGATTACAAAAACGCTCGCTACTTTCAGTAAACAAGAACCTACTACTTTTAACACTTTTACCTTCTGATCCACATGAAGACTGGAGGCTTCCATTACACCCCTGACTCAACAGTGTCATCTTCCCTTGGGAGGCAACACCAGGAGAGGCATCTCCAGTGTCCCCATGGCCATGTCTGGAGCTGGGGACAAGCTGTGACCCTGCTCTGCCTTGACCCTGCTCTGCCATGACCCTGCTCTGCCGTGACCCTGCTCTGCCCTGACCCTGCTCTGCCCTGACCCTGCTCTGCTGTGACCCTGCTCTGTTGTGACCCTGCTCTGCCCTGACCCTGCTCTGCTGTGACCCTGCACTGCTGTGACCCTGCTCTGCCTTGACCCTGCTCTGCCCTGACCCTGCTCTGCTGTGACCCTGCTCTGCTGTGACCCTGCTCTGCCGTGACCCTGCTCTGCTGTGACCCTGCTCTGCTGTGACCCTGCTCTGCTGTGACCCTGCTCTGCTGTGACCCTGCTCTGCTGTGACCCTGCTCTGCCCTGACCCTGCTCTGCCCTGACCCTGCTCTGCTGTGACCCTGCTCTGCTGTGACCCTGCTCTGCCCTGACCCTGCTCTGCCCCTCCACATCCAGCCCTGCTCCTCCAGGCCAGCCCTGAACCACGAGCTGGCCCCAGTAATGTGAGCCCAGGGAGCCGCTGTCACCCTGATTTTTTAAGATTTTCCAAACCTTCTGATGTTCACATTCTTGTAACAAACTTTCTCACACACTTTATGTAAATAACTTATTGTTTTGCATTTCTTTCTGGAGGAGAAGAAGTTTGATGGACTGTTTGTCCAGTGTGATTGGAGAGGTGGCACTGTCACCCTCCAATTCACTGTCACTTTTGGGAAATCTATAAATGTTGGAGTCAGGAATTAAAAGTTCTCTTTTTACCTTGGGAGATCTGTGTGTCCATGCTGTGTTATTTCATGTCCTGTAGTGACAGACTGTGGGAGTGTCGGGCGGTAGCAGGGTCAGGATGGACAGAGAGCAGAGATCTCTGCAGCCAGGGCTGGGAACTTGTGGGTTATTGCAAAGGGCTTGAGTGCAGGGCCCTGCTGGGAGCTGCCAAACACAGCTCAGAGCAGGGCTGAGAGAAGAGAGGGGGAGAGAGTAAAAGCATAAGAGACTAAAAGGGGTAAGAGAGTAAAAGGGGTTAAGAGAGAGAAGTTCCTGTTACAATAAATCTTCTGTGTTGAATATTCTGATTCTCACTAACTAATCTAATACAAGATACAAATCCTACAGCATTTCCATACACCCTATAAGAATCATTACATTCCCACACTGGGTTACATTTTAAACCCTACAAACTCCTCTTTGGGTCCCTTCTGCCAAGCCAGCAGGGTCTGCTTTGAGCCTTGGGCCTGTCTGCAAGCAGAGGGAATTGTTGGATCAAAAGGGGATCACCTTCAGCTGGCCATGCCATTGTTTTCCAGTTGTTCAGTAACTGAGGGATCTCAAAGCTTGCTTTCATTTCAATCTCGCTTAGAGTTTCCATATTCTCAGAATCTCTTGCCAGGCAATCATATTTATAAGGCTTTCCTGTTTCATCTTCCCCAACAACAAACCATACCTGGAGGGGTTAAATCCATGATTTCCTCACACTCCAGTGCATGTGCTGCTGGAGGAAATGCACCTCTCCAGCCTTGACTCCGTGCCCTTTGTGGAGAGCAGGATGAGCCTGGGACGGTGGGGAGCAGGAGGAGGGAGGGCAGCGTTAGTCAGCAGCGCTCCCGGGGGCGCTTCCAGCAGCAGCGAGCGCGGAAAATGCACTGTACAAAATATTTGTGCAGAGCAGGAAAACGCTGCATTCCTGGCATGACAATGGCCTTGTGTCACTGTCTGTGGCCACAGCCGTGACTCAGGCTGTGGCTGGGGAGGGACAGCGGGGTGAGCTGAGCGGGCAGCGCTCGCTGCCAGCCAGAGCTGTGCTGCTGCTGACTGTGCTGGGGCACAGAGCTCCAAAGAAAACACGGGGCTATTGTTGGGATTGGCTGTTTTTCCAAAGGGTTGTTAGGCTGGCAGAGGGAATGCTGCTCCTGGGCCGTGTGTATGAGGCATGAGCATCCCTGGGCAGGGATGGACATGCTCCTGCCCCAGTGTGTGGGGCAGCTGGGTGCATTGCACCACTGCTTCCCAAAGCCCTGATCCCGGGAAGCTGCAGTGTCTGCCCTCCCTCAGGCATTATCAGATCTGAATTCATGAGCTGGAAAAGCAGATTCCAGCCAAGCCTGAAAACTTGGAAAGTCCCTGCACATCCTTCCTTTCCCACTTCTCCAGCCGTGGAAGATGCTGATGAGTTTGGGTCCTGCACACCCTGACTGAGCACCTGGCCAGGCTTAACAAGGCTGAGCTCAGACCTGCTTCAAACACCTGGGTGGGCTCCAGGATGGCAAAATCCCACTGTGAGAGGGCAGCTCTGCCCCCTCTCCATGACCCTGAGCCTCTGGGATGCGATAGGATGGGATGGGATGGGATGGGATGGGATGGGATGGATGGGATGGGATGGGATGGGATGGGATAGCAGCTCAGCCAGCCTTGGCATAGTTTCCATATTCTCAAAATCTTTTGCCAGACAATCATATTTATAAGGCTTTCCTGTTTCATCTTCCCCAACACAGGGGAATCCCTGGGGGATTAAACCCTCCTTCCACCTGTCTCAAGGCCCAGCTCTGAGCACTGTGGCAGTGGCAGCTTGTGCTGACCATCACACTGCAGTGATGCTGAAAAATGTGCAAACCTCTCTTGGCACCAAGCCACGACAGCAATTTCTTCATTTACTTCTGCTGGGAAAATAATTTTCCTGCCTTTCCTTATTTTGGTGTGCTACTCTGGGAACAGCTGGAAGGAGAAGGTGTGGATGGAGTAGGATCAGGGCACTGGAGGAATACATCTTTCTCCTTCCCTTCCTTCATCTTTCTCCTTCCCTTCCTTCATCTTCCTCCTTCACTGGCAGTCCCTCCCCCTGTCTGACAGTCAGGAAATTTTAAGAAACCTTTAAAAGGCTGTGGAGCATTAACTTAGAGATTCCAGAGAAGAAAGATCCTCACCCCATCTCTCCCACTGGGAAAAACTTCCCAGTCCTCAACTCAGTGTTGTGCAAAGCAGAGGAGGAGGAGGAGGAACAAGACGTTCTGTCAGCCTGGAAGAGGCAGGAAGACCCTTCTTCTGTGCCCTGCCAGGACCTGGATGCCATGGCCAGGGAAATACGTGTGTTCCCTGCACTTCCTGGCACTGACCCTGCCAGGGGTGCTGGCCAAGGACAGAGCTGAGGGGACAGTGTTGGGAAGGATGGAAGTTTGACAAGGAAGTCTCACAGATATGTATGTGCTTGGCAAAAAGATTTTTGAATGTAGAATCTGAAGAAGGAATAGAGATGGAAGCAAGTTTTGATATAGAAGAAAAGGATTGCTCAGCCAGTCTCACTGGATAACCAAGGAGCCAAAGGGTGTGTTAGTTAGAAGGGGTTTTTATGGCTTAGAGCAAAGGATAAACCCACCCCAAACAGGACGATGTTTTTACCAAGCAGAAAGACAGCACAGGCAAACTAGTCAGAAAATGTGGCAAGTAGAAAAAAGGTCTCAGAATTTTCCACTGCAAGAAAACTGAAAACCAACTTCTAGTTTAAACTGTAATGTACAAACTTTTAGTGATTGGAGAACAGTAACATGAATATGGTAATTATAGTAGTTATGATAGGCTATAGATAAAAGTTAAGGTATAGATTGGTTCTACTGTATTAAGATGCCCAACAAAGAAAAGTATAGAATGTATTGTAACCAAAATAAAAGTATATAATGCAATGTAACCTAAACTAAGGGTCCCCAGGCCTGCCTGCAGCTGGAGCTGACAGCTGTAGGCACAGCTCTGTCACCCACGACCCTGGACTGCTGTAACACTTTGGATGTAATAAACTGCATTTGGAAAAGCCACCTGGAGTCCTGCATCCCTCATTCAGGCTCTTACAGGACAGCTCCCATCTCCACTTTGCTCCAAGGCTCTGAGATGGAACTGGAGAGGAAAGCAGCCCTGCACACCTTGAAGGACAAACACTCAGCCCCGCACAGAGCCCTCAGCAGAGTGGGGCCTGCCAGGCACTGCTGTGGGAAACTCCCCCAAGCCCAGGGATGGCCCTGGCTGCTGCTGCCAGCAGGAAGGAAGGGGTCAGAGAGGGCAGGACACCTCTCAAGGGTGTGTGGTGCCCATGGGTGCTCCAGGTGCTCACACATCCCATTCCAACCCACCTTCCCACACTCTGGCTTTCCTCTTGCACCCCAAAACCTGCACCTACAGCTCTTTCCCACAAGGGTGATGGCAAATTTTCTTTTTAGAGCCTCAAGTTCATGACCTGCTGTCAGGTTGGGGTCTGTGTCTTGGTTTGGAAAGACAGAAGTCTGCTAAGGGAAGGCAGGAGCCTCCCCTGAAATGGAGAATGTAAACCCTCCCAACCCCTCCGAATTGCTATAATTTGAAATTAGGGGCTCTCAGGCAAAAAATATGGGAGCAGGAAATAACAGTTCTTTAATAGGGAAGAAAAAACCCCTAAAAGGATAAAGTAAACAATGCAGTGAACTAAACCAACCCTGGCAGAGTCAGAAGCCAAGCTGACACCCTGTGGGTCAGGCTGGTGGCAGCAGTGCCATTGGAATTGTGGCTCAGCCCTCCTGCAGGGTCAGGGCTGGTTCTGCTGGAGCAGGGATCCTGGAGAAAGGTGCAGTCTCTGCCTCTGCAGATGCAGGGCAAGAGGCAGCTGCTGTTCCTCTGGGCAATGCAGTGCAGGAGCCGTGCTGGTGTTGCAGAATCTCCAGATTCTATCCGGGTAGGAATGCTTGGCTCCTCCCTCTGGGCTCCCATCTCCCAATGGGATGCTGTAGTTCTTATCAGCCCTGCAGGGACATTCCAGAGCTGTTATCAGCAGGTGTCCCCTCCCGAGGGAGGTGTGAATGTGGTCACTCAGAGAGAATAAGGCAAATTGCCCATGAACAGAAGACAGCTGCCATACAAATGGTAATAGAACACATCTTGCCTTGCAGTCTGGAACAGTCTGCTGGAAGTACCTCTCCCCTCACCCTCAAGGGCTTCAGGATCAAGGGTTCTGTGCTAACTCATTCTGCTGCTTCAGAGATAATCAGATGGAGAATATTTCCCGCAGAAGGTGTCAGTGAAATCTATAAAGGAAGGAAAAGAGGCTGAGCTTAGACCAGGAGTGCTGAAGTGCGTGGAGGTGCAAACACACAGAACTCAGAACCAGCCAGGCAAAAGCCTTGGAAAGCAGTCAGGACCTCACCACTCCTCCAGCTAAATGGCAAATGACACGTTCAGGATTGTGCCCATAACTTCTGTTAATGAGGATTTGTCTCTTCCTCAAACCCATCTTCATTCTGCTGTGGATTTCCACTCTGAGCTCACCCAGATTTCAAACAGAGCTCTTCAAAAACCACAAGTGATTTATTCCTGGTTGTTTAACACAGGAAAGCCAGGGCCAGGTGTATCCTGAGAAGTGCAGGCAGAGAGATTCCAGAGCTTGACAAGCCTTTAGTCAGAAGAAAAATTAGGGGAAATGCCCAGGTTTGCACACATTAATGATTGTCCCTGCAAAACCTGGAGTCTGCTCTGCTCCAGCACTGGCATGGGCAGGGTGAGGGCTGGGCTGGAGCTGCTCAGGTGAGCTTTGGGCATCTCTGAGCGAGGGAGTGCTGCAGGTAGGGGCTCCTGGGGTTTTTCTTGATCCAGGGTATCCATAGCAGTGCCTGGCTGCTCCTGCAGACACAAATCCTTCGGGGTCATTCACTGTCTGCCCATGACTGCTGCTCCAGGAAATTTCTGCTTCAGCCCCTGTGAATTTCCCTTTTCTTCTGTGCCCTGCGTTGTAAGATCAGTGTGTGTGTTGTATTTCCCTAGAGCTGGGGCAGCTCTCTGCTGTTCTTGGGGCAGTTTTCTTGATCTCTCCCACAGCCAATCCTCCCTGCAGGAGATCTCTGCTGTCCATGGCCACTGAGTGTCCCTGCAGGGCTGATCCAATTCCAGCATCCCATGGGGAGATGCTGCGCCCAGGGCAGGAGCCAAGCATTCCTACCTGGATCCAAGCTGAGCCTGGCACAGCACAGCAGCCTTTGCCCCCTGCATTGCCAGAGGAGCAGCTTTCTGCTGCCCTGCATTGCCAGAGGGAGCCCAGGCCCATCTGCAGCAGCCCTGGAGCTGCAGAGGAAAACTCCTCCCTTGTGCAGGATCCCTGCTGCAGCAGAACCACAGCTGGCACTGCAGGAGGGCTGAGCCCCCATGGCATGGGGCTGTGCCACCCCCTGAGCCACAGCGTGCCAGGGCCTGCTCGCACTCTGCCAGGGTTTGTTTGTGCTGTTGCATTTGTAGTTTTATTTTTTCCTAGTAAAGAACTGTTATTCCTATTCCCATGTCTTTGCCTGAGAGCTTTTTAATTTCAAAATTACAATAATTCAGAGGGAGGGGGTTTGCATTTTCCACTTCAGGGGAGGTTCCTGCCTTCCTCAGCAGACACCTGGCTGTTCAAACCAAGACACTGCTCCACAGTGAGCACATTCCTCTGGGAGCCCAGGCATGGGCAGAGCAGCACAACTTGGCTCTGCAGGTGCCTTCAGCACGGTGGGATCTGAATTCCTCCCTCTCCCCAGTGTCCCTTTTTTCTCCCAGCCTCAGGGGCAGCTGAGGACAGCCTTGGCTCCCTTCTCCCTCCCATCTCTGTGCTCACCCAGTGATTTCCCACCTGAGGAGGCTCTGTCCAGCCCCCAAAGTTGAGTAATTTGGGTTCCATCCAGTTCCTCTGGACCCCCCAGCAAGCTAGCTGTGCTCCCTTAGAGCAAGGAACCAGAGGTGGAGGGAGCTGCTTTGGCCAAACCCCACTAATTCATTTTTAAATTATTTTTTTATTTTATCTCCCAAGTTTAATTAGAGTGGTTTGTCTGGAAAATTTGGCTTTCTGTGATAAAAGACCTCTCTAATGAGCGAGACCATAATCATGATTGCAAAACCTCCTGAACTGAAGTGGATGCTGATCTGTGAGTTACCAAATGAGTGTTCCTATGCCAGTGTGTTCATGCATATAAATCTGTTTACTAAACAGCTTTCACCTGCTCTAAACACAGCCTGGAGTTATCTTATCTGTCCTGCTGAGGAAAACAAACAGAAGCATCCAAACACCCAAACACTCCTGGATAAGGAGCTCCTTATCAGCCCTGCTTCCCCACTGGCCCAGTTAAACCCTCAGTCACTCACTCATTTCCCATCCTGGATTTTAGGAGCACCAACCAACATTTCCTATCAGCACGGTTTTGATCTTGGGAAGCTGCAATTCCCTGATGGTTTGTTTGCTTTCTGCATCCTGCAAATGAATCCTTCACCTTTGTCACTGCTTTGCCACCTCCATGAATTAGCACCTCTTTTGCTGCATTTCCCTCCTGGAAAAGTCGTTCTAAACTAGGAGAGAAAAAAAAAAACAACCAAACAACAACAACAACAACAACAACAACAACAACAACAACAACAAAAAAAACCCAAACAAACAAAAAGAAAAATTGTGCAAACCCAGGGCACAGGGAATATTTCTCTGTCTGCTCTGGGGTGTCCTGACCCCCAGGGCAGCTCTGACTTTGACCCTCATTCATTGAGAAAATTTCCTAAACTCCAGAACAGACTGGAATAAACAAAAGTGTGCAATAGATTGTAAGAGTAGTGTAGGTGGATCACTTAGTGACAAATTGAGGTTTTGGGATTTTTAGTGTGTTGTGGATGGAAGCAAGATGGAGGGCACAGGGTATTGTCCTGGGTTTCTTCTTCCTCCTTCTCCATGGGTTTGGGTGGCATTTTGTAATTGGGCAGAAAAGTCCCCATTGGGGCTCTTTGGGATCAGTTATTGGGTTAAAAGGGAAAATAATCTAGATAATTAGATAATTTAGTCTTATAAAACCTTGTAATCAGAGATATTGGCATTTTGTGCCTTCTAATGAAAAGCTGCACAACTCACAGCAATGAGACTGTGTTACTGATAAGAAATAATAAACTCCTGAGTGTGAACATGAACTACTGTCTCAAGTGCCTTCAGTCCAGACCCAGAGAAACCCACAACTGGTATCACCACAAGAAATTACCTGAAGCCTGGCAGCATTTTTGCTTTTTATAAGTTTTCTCAAGGAAGGAAATAAAAGGGATAAGGTTCCAGGACACCCCTGGTCCTGAGCTCCCTGCTCCAAGCCCCAGTTATGGGAAAGCTCCTAAAATTCCCTGACCTTTGGGAGAAGTGCCTGTGCTGTTCTCTGCCTGCTGAAGGTGAAAGGAGGGGCAGCAAGGAGAACCCAGGAGGAGGAGGAGGTCTGGATGTCCACCCTGAGTGCTCAGTGACAGTGGGACACCACACCAGAAAAGGGTGGGATGCACTCTGCATTTGAGACACCTGAAACCCAGAGCATCCCTGGGCACTGCAGCTCTGAGCTTCCATGAAGGTGATGGACATGTGGGGTGGGCTGTGCTGCCCTCCTGAGAGACATCAGCTGCAGTCTGAGACACCTTGAGGCATCCCAAAGGAATAAATACATCACAGGAGCCTGGAAAAACTGATTTTCTACAGTGAGAGCTGGAGACTGGAGGGGATAAAGAGGTGATTTGAAATGTCCTTTGATGGTTCTGTGGATGGGAGGTGGAACCCTTGGTCAGTGGAGCCTGAGGAGTGGTCCAGGTGGTCCAGGAAAGTTCAGGGTGGGTTCAGCTGATTTGAAATGTCCCTGGATGGTTCTGTGGAGGTGAGCTGGAACCCTTGGTCAATGGAGCCTGAGGAGTGACACAGGTGGTCCAGGGGAGCTCAGGGTGGGCTCAACTGATTTGAAATGTCCTTTGATGGTTCTGTGGAGGTGAGGTGGAACCCCTGCTCTGAGGAGTGACCTGGGTGGTGCCGGGAGGGCTCAGGTGCTTTGAAATGTCCCTTGATATTATGTGGAGGTGAGGTGGAACCCCTGGTCAGTGGAGCCTGGGGAGTGGCCTGGGTGGTCCAGGAGAGCTCAGGGTGGGCTCAGGTGATTTGAAATGTCCTTTGATATTTATGTGGAGGTGAGGTGGAATCCCTGCTCTGAGGAGTGACCCAGGTGGTCCAGGGGGGCTCTGGGTGGGTTCAGGGCCTGGCTCACTCCTCATCACCTGGAACCAGACCCTGCTGAGCTGTGGCACCTCAGGGCTGCACACCCACATTTACCTGCCCTAACCGAGGGCTGAGTCTCACCCTGAGCACACGTTAGCCCCCCTGGCTCTATAACCCATGGGTGTGCCAGCCAAGGGCAGGGATGAGCCCCCTGGCTCTATAACCCATGGGTGTGCCAGCCAAGGGCAGGGATGAGCCCCCTGGCTCTATAACCCATGGGTGTGCCAGCCAAGGGCAGGGATGAGCCCCCCTGGCTCTATAACCCATGGGTGTGCCAGCTCAGGGCAGGGATGAGCATCCCTAGCTCTGAACCCCATGGGTGTGCCAGCCAAGGGCAGGGATGAGCCCCCCTGGCTCTATAACCCCATGGATGTGCCAGCTGAGGGCAGGGATGAGCCCCCCTGGTTCTAAACCCCATGGATGTGCCAGCTGAGGGAAGGGATGAACCCCCCTGGCTCTGAAACCCATGGATGTGCCAGCCAAGGGCAGGGATGAGCCCCCCTGGCTCTATAACCCATGGGTGTGCCAGATGAGGGCAAGGATGAGCCCCCCTGGCTCTGAACCCCATGGATGTGCCAGATGAGGGCAGGGATGAGCCCCCCTGGCTCTATAACCCATGGATGTGCCAGCCAAGGGCAGGGATGAGCCCCCCTGGCTCTATAACCCATGGGTGTGCCAGCCAAGGGCAGGGATGAGCCCCCCTGGTTCTAAACCCCATGGATGTGCCAGCTGAGGGCAGGGATGAACCCCCCTGGCTCTATAACCCATGGGTGTGCCAGCCAAGGGCAGGGATGAGCCCCCTGGCTCTATAACCCATGGGTGTGCCAGTCAAGGGCAGGGATGAACCCCCCTCCAGAGGGAAGGGGCAGCCACACCCCACCAGCTGCCAGGTGGGAAGGGAACAGATCCCCTGCACACCCATCACAGATGTCCCAGACTCCCCAGGGTGTCCTAAAGGTCCCCAGAACTCTGTGAGGAGGAGCTTTTATCCAAAGGGACAGTCATGGCCAGCCAGGATTGTCCTCGTTCTGGATGGGGACGTTTCCAGCAGAAGGTAATCTGAAATCCCAGAGCCTGCCAGGCAAGCCAGCACCCCATGGAAATGGAAGGAGAGAATTTCCAGGGGGCCTCAGTGAAGGTGAAGTTCAGCCCACAAACCAAAGCTGGCTAAAATAATAAACAAGCTGATACCTTGCTGTTATCTCAGCCAAATCAGCTGTGTACTTCAGAGAGGGATTGGGACTCCCAAAGGACCCTGCAGAATTCAGCTCCCCAGATCTCCTTGGAAGTCAAGAAGCAGCTCTGTCTGTCTGAATTCACCGAGAGCACGGAGCTGTTTTGTTCATTCTCCCTGCTCCCCATCCCCAGGGCTGCACCCCTGCAGTGGGGCCATCCCAGCAGCGCCAGCCTGCAGCCCCTGCTCGCTCCTCTCAGGGAACAATTGATAGCAGGGTCTTGCAACACCCAGGCTCTCCTCGGAGGTCTTCCACCGAAGGAACAAACAGGCCCAACCCTGCTCTGTTCAGGAGGTCTGATAAGATCACTGCCCAAGGGGCCGTGGCTGCAGGCCAGGGCTCTGTCCCAATAAACCATTTTCTGCAGGACCACCTTGCCTGGACTTGTCTTTCCACACGAAGCCAGGCAAAGCAAAGCATTCAGATGCTAAAAATGTGCAACTATTGTTGGTGTTTGTCCAACTTTGGGAGGCTCATAAATCTCCCGGGAAAGGTAGAACAGGAGTGTGATTAAGAAAACAAGAAACTTTCTGCATTGATTGCTCTCCTCCTGCTTCCAGAAAAGCTATTGCCTGTTGATGAAATGCCTCCCTGTCTGGCTTCCAATCCAGCAATATCCCTGCAAGGGTTCTTTCCAAATTTTCTGCATTACAAGGCAGACACACACACGGGATCAAAGGGAAAACACCAATCCATGCGTGCAGACCTGTCCAAAGGCGGAGAGCGAAAGCCACCAGCAAGAGAAAGTTAAGAGACCACAAAATGTCTTTTTTTCTGCCTTTTCACTGCTGTCAAAACCTCAAATTGAGGCAGTTTGAAAAAACACCAACCAACAGAGAGTTGGTTGTGGTTTGCAGGGACTGATGTGTGCTGGGATGAACCCACCCCAGCCATCTCCAGGCTGCTCCTTCTGCATCCCTCGGGATGTGCTGCCTGTCTGCCCCGGGCAAATGAGGCAGAACCAAAATCCTGCCGGGGAACAGGAGAGGAGGCACAGCCCGGCAGCGCTGAGGAAAGAACATTTCCTGTTTTGCAGTAGCCAGCAGATACAAGGAACAATCCTTTGTGCTCGCTGCCAGCCAGGGAAATAGCTGGAGCATTTCTGAGGATGTGGTGTGTACACTCAGGGGCTGCAGGAGAACGGGAGGGGGAATGTCACGTAGGGAGGACAGGGGGACACCTGTGTCCAGCAGGGTGTCCTGGACAGCTGAGCAGCACAGCTGAGCAGCACAGCCCTGCTGCCCCAGGGGAAGGGAAGTTTGTGCATGTGGAAAACACCAATCGCTTGTTTAAAGTGTTAAAAGTTTAATAATAATAAAATGGTTATAAAAATAGCAATGCAATTTGAGTAATAATAATTTGGACAATTTGGATTAGGACAATATGAGACAATAACAACAAGGAGTTAGGGATAGTCCAGGTACCTTTTCTGGGCAAAATAAGCCCAAAAAAGGACCCACATTAACAGAGGATTAATCCTTATAAGGCAATAACCTGTTGCATATTCATACACCTCATCCATGATGCATACATTCCATTCAAACACAGGATTCTGTCTGGTCAGTGTTAAATTCTTCCTCAGAATCCTGACAGAGTCTTCAGAGCTGAGCAAGGTGGGAAGAAGTTTGTTTATTCTGATAATGAGGCCATAAATTCTTTTTCTCTGAAAGATTCAGGTGTCCTGTGGCTGCTATCTGGTGTGAGTCCTTTCTTTAAAAAAAAAATATTTTCCATAGCATAGTTTCTATATTAACATTTTGTTATAACCTAAAACTATATTTAGCACACTACTTAAGGAAATCAATACAGCATCACTTTCTAACATCACACATATAATATTCATTTGAATATTTGCAGAAAGCCAATCATAAAATACATGCATTTTTTACAGTGCAGAAGCTCTGCTGGACCAGCTGCAGTGAGAGGGGGCTCAGGAGGTCCCAATTCTGTCACAACTCCATGCCAAGAGCTTGGGCTGAGGTGGGGTGGGTTCCCTCTGCCATGTCCCAAGAGGAAACGGCCTTAAGCTGCACCAGGGGAGGCTCAAATTAGGTATTAAAAAAAAAAATCACTAAAAACATGGTCAGGCATTGGAATAATTGCCCAGGGAGGTGGTGGTGGAGTCACCATCTCTGGAAGTGTTGCAGAAGTGTCTGGATGTGCCACCTGGGGACCTGGCTGAGGAGGGATTTGGTGATGGGTTTGATGGCTGGACTTGAGGATCTTGAAGGTCTCCCTATGATTTTGTGACTGAGGTGAGTCTGAAAGAACTCAGGGTCAAAAGAAAAGCAGATCCCTTTACTTAGGAGCCTCCTGCCTCTTTAGAGATCCCTCCTGCTCCCAGACTGGAAATACAATGGAACATCTTCCCCTGGAGATGCTGTCTGGCACTTCCAGAGCAGGGCTGAGCTGGAGCTGGGATAACAGGGCTGGTTGTGCCCTGGGCCTGGTGTTTCAGAGAGACCCCACTTCCCCCCAGGGCTGGAGTTCAGGGGCTGAGCTCAGGCCCTGCTGTGGATTTCAGCCCATGCCCACATCTCCTGTCACGGAAACACGATGGGGATTAAAAAGCCTTTTGTACAACGTTCTTACCAAACACCCTGCAATGGTGTAGGGTTTCCAGGCACATTCAGGAAGAAGCCAGAAATTGTTCTCAGTGGTGTTCTAGAAACACATGGAAGAATATTTTAATACAGAAACCTTTTCCTATTTTTTCCTTGAGATCCCTGTATCAATTCCAGAATAATTAAGCCTCACAGCCTTGCAGAAAAAAAAAATAAAAGAAGATAACTGAAGGCAGGTGAATCATGGATAGGGCAGGATGTTCTCAGGGTTCTTTTGAAGAAAAGCTTGGCTTTATTTGCAGGTCTAGGGAGACACTTTCAGCTCTGCAGAGCAGCTTCTCCTACAAGGGCCTTCCTGTGCTGCCTCCACCAGGACCAAGACTTGATAAGGACAATCATGAGAAATCAGTGTCCCTGAGCAGGCAGCAGTGCCCAGACCCTGCTGGGGCCAGGCTGGACAGACACACAGCCATGGTGGGTGTAACCAAGCAGGAATTCCATCAGTGGGCAACAGGAGCTGTGTCTGCTTTGGCCACGTCCAGCAAAGCTCAGCCACAAAGCTGTGACCTGGTGAGCTTCAAATGGGAGCCCAGGGCTGAGGGCTGGGCTGAGGCACATCTGTGGTGGTGAAGAGAAAGAAAGAGAGAGAGAGAGACAGAGAGGAAGAGAGGAAGAAAAAGGAAAGGAAAGGAAAGGAAAGGAAAGGAAAGGAAAGGAAAGGAAAGGAAAGGAAAGGAAAGGAAAGGAAAGGAAAGGAAAGGAAAGGAAAGGAAAGGAAAGGAAAGGAAAGGAAAGGAAAGGAAAGGAAAGGAAAGGAAGGAAAGGAAAGGAAAGGAAAGGAAAGGAAAGGAAAGGAAAGGAAAGGAAAGGAAAGGAAAGGAAAGGAAAGGAAAGGAAGTGACGGAAGGAAGGGAGAGAGAATGAGAGAGAGAGAAAGAGAGAAAGAAAGAAAAGAAAGAAAGGAAGAAAGGAAGAAAGGTTGGAGGAGAAAAGCAGCCTCTTTCCTCTGCTGAAAAGGCAAAGTGGAGACAGGTCCAGAGGTGCAGAGGGCCGAGCTGGTGCAGCAGCAAAGTGCAGACACCACCCAGAGCTCCAGGGCTGAGGCAGAACCTCCAGGCTCTGCTTCAAAGGGGAGGAACAAACAGCAAGACAATGAAATCTCCCGTGGAGAGAGAGCCCCAGGTGTGTGTCCTCCACAACAAACAGCCCTGCGAGCAGCTGGAGGAGCCCGGGCTGCAGGGCTGTCACTGCCAGCAGCAATTGCAGCACACAGGGAATGGAGCTGCCTTGCTGGACAGTGCCTGGTGGTGCACAATGACAGAGATTGCACCTGCAAAGTCCTGCCAGGTGACTCAGGATGTTTCATACAGGGATTATTGCACAAACAGCTCAGCTTGACACTGTCCATGTTGTGTTTAGAAATACAAACTCTTTAATGGCCTGCTCCCTGCTCTGGGGAAAATGAAGTGGTGACAAGGGCTTTGGTTGTGTTCCAGACCCCAGTCTGGCTCAGGCCATTCCCAAGGGAGACTTTTACTAATTTTGCACAGGGAAGAGGGGATGGCAACTCCTCTGCCACCACACCACATCTGTGCCTGCATCTGCTGCCTCCCCTTTGCCTTGGAAAGGGGGTTTGGGCCCATTTGCACAGTTTGGTGAGGGATGGCACTGGGGTGAGCTGAGCACTCTGTTATAAACTCTCCAGCACCTGGGAGTCTCTGCAAAGTGTCAGGGTCCCTTTAGTGACAATGTAAAACAAGTTCCTGAGAGCTGAGACAGTCAGTCCCCTCGATTACTCTGAGCAGCTCCTGCTCCTGAGCCCTCACACCTACACAGAAATCACTCCAGCACTGGAGGGGCCCTGATTTGGTGACAGGACTTTGATTTCCTGCAGGCTTAGGCTGGGCTGTGCCAGCTGTGCCCACGGGGGCTGCTGTGCACAGAGCATGGCAGCGTGTGGCACTCCCATGGTAATGTGGCCAAGCCACAAAGCCACTCCAGACCTTCTGGGGGGCACCTTTTTGTCCTCTGTTTCTACACAACTCAGCCCAGGGAAGTGAGTTTGTCTTTCTTGACCCAGCACGAACACACAGAGCATCACTGGAAGTGTTGGTTTGGCCAAGCAGCTGCTCCTGCATTGTTTATGCAGTCTGAATGCAAGGGGAGCTCATCAACTCACCTGGGGCACTGCAGGAGGTACCTGGGGTACAGAACCTGCAGCTCACAGGGGACACTGCAGGATGTGCTTGGGTTACAGAACCTGAGACTCACCTGGGGCACTGCAGGATGTACCTGGGACACTGCAGGAGGTACCTGGGGTACAGAACCTGTGACTCACCTGGGGCACTGCAGGATGTACCTGGGACACTGCAGGATATACCTGGGTTACAGAACCTGAGACTCACCTGGGGCACTGCAGGAGGTACCTGGGGTACAGAACCTGCAACTCACAGGGGACACTGCAGGATGTGCTTGGGTACAGAACCTGTGACTCACAGGGGACACTGCAGGATGGTACCTGGGGTACAGAACCTGCAGCTCACAAGTGACACTGCAGAATGCACCTGGGACACCTGTGCCACCTCCTGCTCCCACAGCCTCCTACACTATTTGGACCTTTTTTAAATTATGCCACCCAAAGCTGTGCCCAAATTGGAGCTGAGGCTGCTTGGGGGTCCTTGGTGCTGTTGGGGTCAAACCAGAGTGGAATGCTGGAGATCTCACAACTTGTAGGACAGATACAGACTTGTAGGACTGTAAAAGAGACTTGTAGGACTCTGATACAGACTTGTAAGACTGTGATATAGACCTGTAAGACTGTGATACAGGCTTGTAGGACTGTGATATAGACTTGTAGGACTGTAAAAGAGACTTGTAGGACTGTGATACAGACTAGTAAAACTGTGATATAGACTTGTAGAAGTGTGATATAGACTTGTAAGACTGATAAAGACTTGTAGGACTGTAAAGGGGACTTGTAGGACTGATATAGACTTGTAGGACTGTGATAAAGGCTTATAGGACTGTGATACAGACCTGTAAGACTGTGATACAGACTTGTAGGACCGTAAAAGAGACTTGTAGGACTGTGATACAGACTTGTAAAACTGTGATACTGAGTTGTAGGACTGTGATACAGACTTGTAAAACTGTGATACTGAGTTGTAGGACTGTGATACAGACTTGTAAAACTGTGATACTGAGTTGTAGGACTGTGATATTGACTTGCAGGATTGTGACACAGACTTGTAAGACTGATATATACTTGTAGGACTGTGATATAGGTAAGAAATAATAAACATTTGAGCCCAAATATGAAATACCATCTCTACTGCTTCAATCCCGACCTTGACAGAGGCAGAAAAGAAGTTAAACAATTTACATTACATTCCCTGTGTTGGTTGTGGGCTCAATCTGCTCCTGTTTATGCTCCTTCTCCCAGTGCACAAACATGGATTTCATGTTTCCCACCTTCCCCCCCTGCTGAAATTCCCATTATGAGCCAGCCTGGCACCCCAGCCCCTCTCCTTTCACTCAGCTCCCGTGGCTGCTGCTGCCAGCCCTATCTCGAGCCACATCTCTCCCCATGCCTGTCCAAAAACCACTCTGCCATGTGCAGCTCCTCCCCTGGTGCCAAGAACCCCAAACACACCCCAGAGATCTCAGGTGAGAGATACCAGGGCTGAGGAGGAATCCTGCTCTTGAGGGCGATCACCAATCGCCTTTTATTTTCTCTTTTGTAATCTTCTCTCGAACTCTCCCAATGAGGAATTTAACCTCTTGTTTTGCCAGAATAAACTTGTTCTCACCCTTAAGCATGTCTGGTATTAAAGGCAAGTCTAGGTGAAGCTCTGAAAGCTGGATTAGCATTTCTGCTGTGAGACAATGCATCCAAACACAGCAGTGAGAGACACCTGGGAAGGGACAGCAGTTTGGATTGTCCTGGAGCTGCTGATTTGTCACAGTCCAGGTTTGGTGGAGTCAGCAGAAGGAAAAAAGGCACTTTGCAAGGCAGGCAACCCCCAGGCCGGGACATTTGTGGTGGGGTGACTTTGCAGCCTGTGTCACCTCCCAGCCAGGCCTGGGCAGAGCCTGTGGGGGCCCAGAGCTGCTGCCAGAGGAGAATTATTCTTGTCTTGATTCAGATTCCTCCTGTTGGGGTGGGAGCTGGTGCTGAGGGAAATTGTGCTGCCAGCTCATGCAATCTGATGCCAGGTTCAGTTATTTCTGATATCAGATATTTCAGATATTTCAGATAGAAAGACACACGTTTCATGTGGGCACAGGGACAGAGGGAGCAGAGCATCCTCTTTGCAGCAGTTCTTGCTTTGAAGCCTGGTGCTGGCTGCTCGCAGTCACACAGATCCAGGATGTTTTCAATACAGGATGAGGAAGAACAGCAGGACCCAGGAAGGGTTTGTGGGTCTGATGCCTTCTGAAGGGCCTTTGCATTCTCCAGTGATTTTTCCTGAGTTGTTTCCCCCTTGCCCACCACAGCTGTGTGCAGATATCCCCCAACCCATCCACTCCAGGTTGTAAAGAGCTCAGAGCTGGGGCAGGTGGGAAGGAATCAAACCCCAGGGCAAGCCAAGCCCAGGGAATCAATTCTGGATTCCCTGAGCCAAAACCAGCTACAACAAACCCCATGGGCAGCAAAAATCTCTCAGTCAGTGTCCCAGGGGGATCTGTGACTGCTCCAAAGGAACCCCAGGAGCAGAGGAAGAGCAGCCCTGAAAGCACCTGGGATGGAGCAGATCTGGTGCTTCCAACCCAAACCATTCCATGATCTGTGGATGTCCTGGTTTGAACAGCCAGGTGTCTGCTGAGGAAGGCAGGAACCTCTCCTGAAATGAAAAATACAAACCCTCTCCCTCTGAATTATTATAATTTTGAAATTAAAAAACTCTCAGACAAACATATGGGAGCAGGAATAACAGTTCTTTATTAGGAAAATTAAAAATACAAATGCAATAGTACAAACAAAACCAAACAATTGGCTCAAGACTCTTGAACATCCCTGAAGATCAAAGCTGCCATCAAAGGAAATAAAAATGGAACTTTGTCCCCATTTTCAGTGTGACAGACACTGGGTCAGCATTTCTGATTTCCTCACTATCATCATCCTCTGCATTTACACGGGAAGGCTAATGGAACTTGGACAGGGAGTGATCTGACCTGGGATAAAGTGGCACAGAAACAGCCCCCTGCTCTGCCCATCATGCTCTCCTTTTCCTTTCCTTCTCACCAGGGCAGTAACACCACCAGGAATGCCAGTTTGGGAGTCTGAGACCTGATGTTACAACCTCTTTTCAAAACCCCTGAGATGTAGTGAAAAAAGCTGTCAATTCATGGATATATGCAGGGTATTGTTGCTACTGCTGATCCTCCATGAGCTTGGACCACTCAGTGATAAAGACAAGAACAAATCAATTCAACAGGAGCACAGGGAGAGCCCTATAGAGTGGAAAGTTTGCAAAGATGAAACTGCTGGTTTTTCTTTCACTATCATATGTTATTTACCACAGAGAGGACAATGTTACCCTCCAGCTAAAAATACAAAAAACCAAAGGAAAAAAAATGGGAATATGCATTGTGATGTAGGAGAAAAGACAGAATTCCCATTCCTATGTAAACAATTTTAATGACAAAATCATTTAGGATGGGAGATATCTCCAAGAACATCAAGTTCACCCTGTGCCAATGTCCACCTTGTCACCCAGAACAATGTCCAGGCCTGCCTTGGACACCTCCAGGGATGGGCACCCAAACCCCCTGGGCAGCCCCTGCCAAGCCCTGAGCACCCTGTCCATGCAGAAATTTTCCCCCAATATGCAAAAATGGGATTTTAAGGACGTTCAGGACTCGTTTTCTGTTGTTGGTGTGAGGGGTTTGGAGCTGTGGGGGAACAGGAAATGTTCCCTGCCAGAAGGGGCTGGGGCAGGGACACCTCTGCTGCTGGGGCTGCATTGGATGGATATTCCCTTGTGGGAAAAGCCTTTGGGATTCTGGTGCTCAGGATGGCAGAGATGAGGTGGGAAAAGAGCTCCAAGGACATCGAGTCCCAGCTGATCCCCACCTTGTCCCCAGCCCAGAGCTCTGAGTGCCACCTCCAGGAATTGCTGGGAGCCCTCCAGGGCTGGGCACTGCAAAGCTCCCTGGGCAGCCCCTGCCAAGGCCTGAGCCCCCTTTCCATGGGGAAATTGCTGCTGTGCCCACCCTGAGCCTGCCCTGGCCCAGCCTGAGGCCGTTCCCTCTGCTCCTGTCCCTGTTCCCTGGAGCACAGCCCGACCCCCCCGGCTGTGCCCTCCTGGCAGGGGCTGTGCAGAGCCACAAGGGCCCCCTGAGCCTCCTTTGCTCCAGGCTCAGCCCCTGCCCAGCTCCCTCAGCCCCTCCTGGGGCTCCAGACCCTTCCCAGCTCCCTCAGCCCCTCCTGGGGCTCCAGACCCTTCCCAGCTCCCTCAGCCCATCCTGGTGGAGCCTGAGGAGCAGCTGAGGGCTCTTGGTGTGTGCAGCTGGAGCAGGGCACACTGAGGGCAGAGCTCAGGGATCTGCAGCTCCTCCCGAGGGGCAGCTCCCATCTCTGCTCTGGGACAGGGACAGCAGCCAGGGAACGGCCTCAGGCTGGGCCAGGGCAGGCTCAATGCTTTGTGTAGGCTGCCCTAGAGCAGAGATTGGATGGAGTTAAAGAATAAAGCAGGGATTTATTCAAAGGATCTCCTCAATGGATGCACCTTGGGCAGCACCAGAGCTCAGCCAGGGCTGCACCCAAGATGAACCAAAATGGTCTCAAAATGTGTGACAGGGCACGGGGTCTGTCCCTGGGATCAGTTCTGCTCCATTTGCATCTTGCAGTTCATTGTCCAATTCCAGCTTTAGCCCTGCCCCAGCTCCTGTCCTGTTTTATCTCCTTGCACTCCAAACATGATTAATCCTTGAGGTTTTTCCTCTCCTTTAAATCAACATCTGAAGGAGCAGCTGAGCAGGGCTGGAGTGCTCTGAAAATCCTCTTTAGAGCCACTTGGAAAGCACCCTGGAGGGAAGGAGCCCTGGGGAGAGGATGGAGGAGGATCTGCAGCACCTGGGGGTGTGGGAGATGCTGCACAGCTGCCCTGGCTGAGACAGCTGCAAACAGCTGGGCTTAAACCCTCACTGATGATTTGGGATTTTTGGGATGCAGAAAAAGCTTTGTGGAATCCTACACAGGAGCCATAAGCAAAAATGTTAATTTTTTTTTAAGGTATCAAAATAGAAATACTTCCAAAATAGCAGAAAACTGGCACATATTTTACACTTTGTTTTTTAATTTAAAAAAAAAATTAACTTCTGAAGAAAGCTCCTGCTTCTTGGAAAGGCTTCATAAACTCCAAGGCTCCATAAACTGCACAGCTCATTATTTTGTCAAAATAAAAAAAAAAAAAAATCAGCCCAAGCTTTTCAGCAGGCACTGCAGTATTATTAATCACCTCCTTGGACAGTGGGCATGTAATAAAACAAACTAAAATTAGCTGGAAAAAAAAATCAAAGAAAAGGCCACTTTCCAACATCCTGACAAATGCAATAAGTGGATGCCCAAACAAAGGGCTAAGAGCACAATTAAGGCAAAGCAGGAACTGGAGGGGCAACGCTGCTCCAGTGCACTTCACATGGAGCCTTCATCCATCAGAGCCCCCAAAAGTGCTAAATCAAAATAATGGAGAGCACGGGGAGAGCAGAATGACTTGGAGGCAAAGGGAGAAGATAAATGGAGAGTGTGGCACAAAGCAGAGAGGTGGGGAAGGGGCTTTTCACCATCTCCTTTCACAGGAATCCCTTCAGGTCACTGCTTGCCTCTGAAATTGTCCCATTTTTGTCCCTTAGGTAAGGTGACAACTTCCCAGCACACTGCCATGAGAGAGAGGCACTGATGGATCAAATATTTGTATTTTTTTCCATCTAATTTGCCTTTTCACTGCCCAGCATCACCTTCACTCTTTCTCTCCTGCTACCCCAAGTTTTTGGTGGAGCTTTTTTGTGGTTTTTCCTTGCCCAGCCAAAAAAAAATTGCTCAATTTATCCCTCCTGACCTGGTGGTTTTCCACCTTCCACTTCATCCCACCCCAACCTCTGACTTCACCTGCCCTTGGCAGGTCCACCTGGAGTTTTCCTCATTCTCTTGAGCTCCTGGCTGCCCTCAGTGATTCTGTGTGATCTCTGGATGGTTCATTGTTCCCTTTTCTTTCAAGATCACACAGGGGCCGCCCGGGATTGGTGTCAGGCTCACGAGTCAAAAGCAAAGTGGCACCTGCCCAAATGTGTGAGTTATGGCCCCACTCAGAGCCAGCAGAGGAAGCTGGAAAAGAAAAGCTCGTGTTTGAATTGTACCCCAGCCATCCTTCATTTTAGCCATCATTTAGGGGGCTCTTGGTTCATGGTTGACTGTTTTTCCTGAGAATGGAAGAATTTTGGTGTGGAAGGAGCTGCACGGGCACTGCTGGAGCTGAGGAGAGCAGGACAGAGTTCCACAATGTACAGGTGACTCCTTGGTCCTGTGAGCTCTGGGGTCACCAAAACTCCAAAATATCAGAATAAGACTCCTCAACACGAATTGGGTGTTTAAGAGGACACACCCACTCGTGTGCTTGAGTCCTGCACATGAACAAGGAGATTTTCCCCATAAATTAATAAACTTAATTTATTCAGGCCTGAGGTCCAACATGAGATAACTCCAAACCTTACATGGGCATCTAATCCCACCTGTGTTTTGCTTATATACAGTCCCTAAATGTGAATTACAATTTATTCATTTCCATAAAACCCACCACAAGTTCCCAGAATCACTCCTTCTTTTTTCTGTCACTGCATCCTTGACCCAGATGTTTTCTTCTTCTCTTCCAACCATCCTTGCTGGGACAGCAGCCCCTGAATGCCTTATTCCTGAGCTGAAAGTTCACAGGCAGGGCAAAAATGGGTAAAAATGGGTAAAAATGGAATGAACCCTTTTGGTATCAGCCCAAGGCTTGGTGACATTTTGCCAGGGAAGGGCAGAGTCAGCACAGCCAGGCAGGGACGTCCTTGCTGTCCCATCCTTGGCCATTTCCTGTTCTCCTGATGGTTCTCTGGAGCATTTCACAGGTCTGGGAAATTTCTGAGGAGCTCACAAAGCTCAGAAATTTCTTTGGCTGGCTCAAGTGTGCAGATATATTTGTGTATTGTGGTGGCAAAGCGCTGAGTGCTGGTCCTCACTCACACTGTTGGTCCCTGACACTCCCAGCACTCTGAACCAGAAAAAGCATTTTTCTTTTCCAGAATGGCCATTTGGGGCTCCGTGGCACAGTGTCATTGATCTCCCAGCTGACCCACCAGAAACAGGAAATTAAAATCAGAATTCTTGCCTGGAAGCAAGAGGAGAGGTTGTGGACAGAGCTGGAGTGGAAGAAAAATGACCATGAAATGAAAGCAGCTCTGCTGGCTGGGTCTGATGGGACACAGCTCCCAGGAAGGAAGAAATTCAAACCATCCAACAGAACATGCTCATGTTCCCCCCAGCGAAATGAAAGGAAAAACTCAATTGCAGGAAATCTAGAAAAAGTATTAACACTGCAAACTTCAAAACAAAATTTCACACAGAAGAGATAAAAAAACTGACCCAGTGCCACCCCTGCCATGGCAGGGACACCTCCCACTGTGCCAGGTGCTCCAGCCTGGCCTTGGGCACTGCCAGGGCTCCAGGGGCAGCCACAGCTGCTCTGGGCACCCTGGCACAGCCCAAACCTCTCTAACCAGGCCTTGCCAGGCTACAAACCCCCTGTGGCAAATGGCACTGGGGGCACCTGCAACCAGCCAGGTAATCATTCTTTCCTTTCCTTTCTCCATTTGCTGCAATGGCTTTTGGTGCTGGTTTCCATGCTGGATTGAGGAATGTGAATGCCAGAGTGGTTTGGGTGGGAAGGGATCTTCAATGGCAGCTGATTGCAGCCCAGGGCCACCTCCCACTGTGCCAGGTGCTGCCAGCCCCAATGTCCAGCCTGGCCTTGGGCACTGCCAGGGCTCCAGGGGCAGCCACAGCTGCTCTGGCAATTCCAGCCCAGCCCCAGCAATTCCTTCCACACATCAAACCTGAATTTCCCCTCTTTCAGTGTGGAACCATTCCCACTTTTCCCATCACTGCAGCTCCTGATGAACAATCTCTCTGCAGCTCTCCTGGAGCCCCTCAGAGCTGGAGCCCCACTGACCATCCCCAAGGACTCTGAGTGACCATCCACCCTCAGGCAGGAGTTTTCAGTCGTTTCAGTTTTCAGTCATTATCTGTGGCTTTCACAATTATTCACAGCTCTTCTTTATCTCCTCACCACGTTTAAATTAAGGTTTACCTGTGCAGGCACAGTTTGGGAATCCAGAGGGAATGTTTTGCTGGCCTCTGCTCGTGTCCTGCACACGAACAGGGAGATTTTCCCCATGATTTGTGTGCCAAGAGTCCCCATTGCATCATCAGGTGGCCACAACCCCCTGACCTGGCTCTCAGAGATGCAGCCATGACTTCATCCCTACCTCAGAAATTGTTTACACAGGAATGGGAAGACAGAGGCCTCAAAACATCAACTAAAAAAAGTAATTGCTCCAGTTTCAAACTTCTTTTTATAGTGCAAACAAGTGCATAAATTACAGAGGGAAAAATCCACTTTAATATGGGTGAGAGAACTGGAATTTTATTCATTTCTTTTGCTGAAATGAAACATTTACCTCATTCTAAACTAGCCCCTTTTACTTGTTTGAACTCCCAACAAGCCAATAAAGAAGAAAACAATTATTGACCAAGCTTTTCCATTCTTTTTTTTTTTTTAACAAGACTTTCCCTCCTTATAAGGAAAGTCAACAGTCTTTGTTCTGAGGTAACTCAAGTGTCTCCAGTGGCAGGAAAGTTTCCAAGTTTTCGGTTTAGATGTTTTCCTTTGTGTGCCTGACCTTTCCTCCAAGCTCCCGCCCTCTCCCTTTAATCTCTAACCAGCACTTTGGTGGCAAGGCTGGGTTGGGTTTTTCTGTTTTCCTTGAGAGCAATCCACGCCTCTGGAGTGGACTCAGTGCTCCTGCTTTCTTTCTGATCAGGGAAAACTCATTCCTGCTCTTCCAGACAAAATCCCAAGGTATTTGGATGTTTCCCAGCATTGGGAACGATGACGTTTGTGCTGTGCTCATCCCACAACCCACCTGCATCTCTGGAATGTTCCAGGCCAGGTTGGACAGGGCCTGGAGCAACCTGGGACAGTGGAAGGTGTCCCTGTCCATGGCAGGGGTGGAACAAGGAGAACTTTAAGGTTTCTTCCAGCCCAAACCATTTCATGATTCTATATCTGTGCCGTTCCATAAATCATCTGTGCCCTATTTCCCTATTTTCGGTGTCCTTTTGTCCAAAAAAACTGTGAGTGATGCCTTGTGCTCCAAATCCCTGCTTTTAACATGGATTTTACTCTTGGTTTGACCCTTCCTCTAAGGCTGACTGAGGAAATCAAGTCTGGAATTGGTAAATTAAAATCTTTGTTGGGGATTTTGATGGGGCAGCTCCGTCCTGGAGCCACTCTGTTGCCCTTCCCCACACAGAGGAGTTTGGAGATTCCTCCTGAACAAGACAAAAAATTCTTTACTGAGACAAAAACTGCCCGGGGAAAGTTGGAGATTCCCTGCCTGTGCTCCAGGACAGCCCTGCTGGAGCAGGGAATGGAGCAGGTGATCCCCTGTGGGCCCTTCCAGAGCCCAGGATTCTGTGGGATCAGGGGCTAGGAAGCACGAGGTGAGCCAGGAGCTGAGACCCCTGTAAGGGGTGGGACACCAGCACAGAGGCACTGGGGGGAGCAGCTGGCACTGGGATGGGAATGGGAATGGGAATGGGAATGGAGATGGGAATGAAAATGAGAATGGGAATGGGAATGGGGAATAGGAACCGAGAATGGGAATGGGAATGGGAATGGGAATGGGAATGGGAATGGGAACTGAGAAGGGGAATGGGAATGGAATAGGAATGGGAAGGGGAATGGGAATGGGAATAGGAATGGGAATGGGAATGGGGAATGGGAATAGGAAAGGGAATGGGAACAGGGAATGGGAATGGGAATGGGAATGGGAATGGGAATGGGAATGGGAATGGAAATGGGAATGGGAACTGGGAATGGGAATGGGAATGAGAATGGGAATGAGAATGGGAATGGGAATTGGGGATGGGAATGGGGAATGGGATGAGGATAGGAATGGGAATGGGAATAAGAATGGGAAATGGGAATGGGAATGGGAACTGGGAATGGGATGGGACTGGGACTGGGACTGGAACTGGTATTGGGACTGGGAGCTCCTCATGTCACAGCAGCAGCCAAGGGGAATGCCACAGGCAGTGGGCAGCTGGCTGTGGCCTCTCCCATGTCCAGCTGCTGAGGAGGACCATGGCCATGGCCTCTCCCAGGCCAGCAGGCAGAGTTTGGAGCTCCCTCTGGAGCTGAGGCTTCTCTCCTGCAGCACCACAGGCACCTCCAGAGCTGAGGCAGGGGACTTTTCCAGCTCCTGCCCCCACAAGGGCTGAGGGGAGCAGAGATTCCCATTTTGTTGGAATGGGCATCTCTGGACAGCAACCAAGGCACTCAGGGAGGAAGCAGCAGCACAGTTCCTGCTCCTCAGTTCATTTCTGTTTGTGACAATGGCACCCCTGGAACCGTGGGTTATGTCATAGGAGATATGAGTCACCAGAGAAAGGTTGGAAAAGAATTCCGAGATTTCCAAATCCAACCTTTGATACAAATCATCAGAGAAAGTTTGGAAAAGAATTCCAAGACCTCCAAATCCAACCTTTGATATGAGTCATCATAGGAAGGTTGGAAAAGAATTCCAAGACCTCCAAATCCAACCTTTGACCGAATCCCCCCATGCCCACTGAACCACATCTCCAAGTGCCACTTCTGCTTGGTTTTTGAACACATCCAGGAATGGTGAGCTCAGCAGCCCTGGGCAGCCTCTGCCAATATTTAAACACTATTTCTTTCAGTGGAGGATTTTTTCCCAATATCCAACCTGAACCTCCCATGGAGCTGCTTCTCCTTCTTTATCACCTGGTGTCTGGGGAAAGGGGCTGAACCCCACCTGGCTGCAGCCTCCAGATGTGGAGATGTGGAGTCCACGCTTGTTAAGCACAATGGGCTGAAAACTTCGGGGCAAATGCAGTTATGAGTCTTCATCATTTATGGAAAAATCACATCCCATTGGAGACAGTGGGACAAAGCCTCTGAGGTGGCACAACAAGACCACAAAAATACAAATTTGCCTCTTTGGTGGAGACCTCTCTTGGATTTGATGAAGAACTCAAAAATGAGCCCAGATTAAGGAAAAGTCATTCCTGGAATAAAATCTGAGGTGCTCCCTGAGACTCCTTTGGAGAGGGACACCCCAACATGGATCAGGTCAGGTTGGGAAAAATGTGATGCCTCAGGTTTAGATTTTCTATTTTTCACATTTTTTGCTGCTTTAGTGTGTGGGTCTGGGCTTCACATTATGGGATGGTGAGCTCTGTGCACAGAGCAGGGAGACAAAACATTTCCTGCTCCAGCTGGGCACCAAGGACAAATGATCCAAATCTCAGCCCAAGAGCACAAACACCGTGGGCTGGAGAGAGAAAAACAAGGATGGGACTGCCTGGGCTAAAGCTGGGATGGGACAATGAACTGCAAGATGCAAATGGAGCAGAACTGATCCCAGGGACAGACCCCGTGCCCGGCCGTGCATTTTGGGACCATTTTGGTTCATCTTGGGTGCAGCCCTGGCTGGACTCTGGTGCTGCCCAAGGTGGATCCATTGAGGAGATCCTTTTAATAAATCCCTGCTTTATTCTTTAGCTCAGTCTGGGCTCTGTTCTAGGTCAGCCTTCACAAAGCATCAGATGGAGGAATAAAACACCAAGGTACCCACAAGCGGATATAGCACAAGATTGTGAAGAAGCAAAATTCAAATTGTGAAGAAGGATCCATCCTCCCTTAACTCCAGGGGCTTCTGGACTGAAGCTTTCCTTGGGAAGAGACCAGGAGAATGGAAAGGCAGAAAAGATAGAGACAAAACAAAGAGAGATGGGATGCAGGAGGCCTAGAGATAACAGAGGCTTGGGATGGCCCTAGTGAAGGTTGCTGGAGGGATCAGAGGCATGGCTGACCAGCTTTGGAGGGGCTCCAACATCACTTGGAGGTCAGGAGTGGGGAATAAGAGGGAAGAGAATGCCCTGGAGCAAGAGGGTCTTCAATGGGGGCAGCACCAAGCAGGGAGAGGTGTGCAGGGCCTGGCTGGGGGAGCTCGGAGCTCCCTGCTCCATTCCTGTTCCAACAGCTCTGCTCAGACACCCGTGAGTCACCCCAGCATTTTTAGCTCCTTACATAACTACTGCCAAAAGGGAAGGTGTTCCAGCAGAGCTGCCAACACAAATGCCCAGGGACCAGCTCTGCACCCCGTGGGATGAGTAAGCACCGGCTGCAGCACGGGCAGGGAGCATCTCTCACACCTCACCAGGTGTTTTGCAACAGGGATAAGCTGGAGCTCTGCCTCTGGTGGCAGCTGTTTTACCAAATACAGAGCTGGTGGGGCAAAAATAGCCAGGAAAATGTTTGCAGTGCAAACCCTGCTCCATGGAGTTACCCCTGCTCCACGCTCCAGCCTCATATGTAAGGAGTTTTCCTGCCCTGCCTCTGCAGAGCCCAGAGATCCAAGCTGTTATCCAATTTTACATGCCTTGTTTCCCTGCTAAAAGTCCACAGGCACAGCAGAAACTGAATTAACCCTATTGGGGTCAAGGTGAGCATCACTGCAGATCCCCTACAAACCAGAGCTGGGTCTACAGGTCTGATTCAGTCCTAAACAGTGACAGAAACTTCTTAAATCACTCAGTGCTGTGTCCTGCTGACTTGGACCCATAAGCTCTGTGCTACTGAACAAGTGTGAAGTGGCCTTAATAAAAAGCAGGATTCCAGTGTGGGTTTTGCACCAAATTTTGCATCTCTCCTGGCTCCCCAGAGGAGCAGCTGCCTCACACCTGCCCACTGCAAGGAGGGAAACTCCCTTTATTAAAGCTTCTGTCCCCAGGAAACAGAATGCCACCCTTGCCTCGCAGATAGACACCACGCCCTGCACTTAGTGCTCACCAGGCTGGTAACCACTTCAAAGCAGCACTGCCCCGAGGAGGGATGATTCCTGAGAGGGTTAAATCAGCATTTCCTAGGGAAAAAACACCACAGGGAGCTGCTGGGCAGAGCTCTGTGCTCAGCACGTCTGGCTGTCTGGCCAGATGTGAATCCTGGAGTCTCCCTGACAGCAGGACATGGCTGGGGTGAGGGATGAACCAGAAACTCCTGTGGCTCTGTATTTCAGAGTAAGTGAAGGAAAACTGCCAAATTCAGATCAGAAAAGTTTTCTTACCCCAAAACTGGTGATAGGGGCCCTGGGCATGGAAGGAGGCACTGGAGGGTCTCTGCCCCACCTTGGCACAAAATCCTGTCCCATCTGGGCTGTTCTAGAGGAGGCAGAACTGAATCCACAACCCACAGACAGTAAAGTCCCAGATCAGCTCAGAACAACTGATTTGTCAGAGACCATGGATGAAACCCCTTTCCTCCAAGAGGAATTAAATATTCCACCCTGTATTCTTATACTTCATAAAGATGTGTTTCCGTATTTTTCAGATTTTTTTTGAATAAGTGAAGGACAGCTGTGAACCTGCCCAGCTCAGCTTGGGAAGGTTTTCCTACCCCAAGCCTGGTGATAGGATGGGGCCCTGGCATGGAAGAAGATGCTGGAGGGTCTCTGTCCCACCTTGGGACAAAATCCCATCTCACCTGGGGTGCTCTGGAGGAGATAAAACAGAATTCAGGGCCCACAGAAATCACAGTCCCAGGTCAGCCCTGCAGCACAAGATTAGAGCAGCATCACTCTTTCACCAGAGGAAGAACCTCTTTTTCTCCAAGAGGAATTGAATATTCCACCCTGTATCCTTGTACTTCAGCAAGAGGAACCTCCATATTTTTCAGAATAAGTGAAGGACAGTTGTGAACCTGCCCAACTCAGCTTGGGAAGGTTTTCTTACCCCAACCCTGGTGATAACCTGGGGCCCTGGCATGGAAGGAGATGCTGGAAGGTCTCGTTCCCACTTTGGTACAAAATCCCATCTCATCTGGGTGTTCTGGAGGAGCTAAAACAGAATTCAGAGCCCATGGAAATCACAGTCCCAGATCAGCCCTGCAGCATCACTCTTTCACCAGAGGAAGAACCCCCTTTTCTCCAGGAGGAATTGAATATTCCACCCTGTCCAAACCCCTACACCAACACCAGGGCAAAAAGCTGCTCTGGAAAACATCTCCTGGTGTTCAGGGACCTACTGATGGCACCAGGACAGCTCCTCAGGTCTGGGATTATCAAAGGCAAAACTCTTTTTTTCCAAAGCCAGGCTTGTTTTCTTCCTGCAGACAAACCTGACCAATCAAATGACTCTGCTCTGAAATTACAGCTCTTTTCTAACCCCAAATCACCCTGCTGGCCTTGGGCAGTGCCCTCAGTACTGCCTGTCCTGCTCCTTGTGCCTCAGAGTTCAGCAGGTCTCAGGTTAAAATAAAAAATAAAATAAAACAGTTCCAAAGTGATCTCTCCATGTCTGTCCTCCAGATGGATTACCCAGAATCTGGGGATTATTGTCATAATTTTGTGGCTGACACCTTTTCTTCCTGACTTTGGGAAAGGATTAAAGCTCAGATTTCTTGATTTCTCATGCCCTTGCAGCCTCCCAGGGCAGATTTGATATTTTTGGAGCAATAGCTCCCTGTGGACTGGGACCAGAGCTGGGGATCATCAGGATCATTTTCTTTGTCCTTCAAGCCAAAGTCTCTGATCAGCTGCTCCCTGTGGAAGTTCCTCCATTTTTACCCATCAGAGGGAACCATCTCCAATATCTCCTTGCCCAGTGATGGCACAGGTTTTGAGAGAGTAAAAGAAACTGATAAAATACACTTGAAGCTTTTGAGTTGACATTAAAGTGCTTTTCCCTTTGGGAAGAAGGGCTGGCTCAGCCTGGGCAGTGCCCAGGATCTGTCAGAGCTCTGCTTTGCACCCCAACCATGTCCAGGCTGAGAATTTCTGCACCAGCCACGTTTATTTTGTTCAACTTGGGGCTCCATCCAGCATTTCCAGGTGGCTTCACTCTGAGAAGCTGGGCCAGGCTTTTCCAACAAATGCAGTTCAAAAAATGCACAAAACTCATTCATGCTACAGCACACAGAGTTAATAATTCACAGTCCCAGAACAGGATGAGAATTCCAATGACAATAAACCATAACAGCTTTCCTTGAAGCACCATCCCTTGAGTTCAGAATTGCTTCTTTAAACACCCAGTAATTTCTAGATCACTTTCACAGGTAGGTCAACAGAAGGATAGATTGTCCTGCATTCCTGCCTGATTGCACCTGTAAGCAAAACTCTCTTATCAGTGTCACAATTGCTGCCAAGAGGTGCCACCAGGATCCCGGGGCTGCAGCACCAGCATCCCCCCCTGCCTCTGGAGACACAGGCTGGAGAGGAAACGGAGCACAAAGCTGATGGATCCACCTGTGAGAATGAGGAGGGGCTGTCCTGGTCCCCTGTGCCCAGCCAGGCTGCTCCCACTGAAAGTGAAAGTGAAATTCAGAAATGATGTGGGCATGGAAATGCCATACCTAATGGGTGGGGAAATCTAGGTAGGCACCCAGGAGGTTCAGGTTGGGCTTTAGGAAAAGTTTTTTCTCTGGAAGAGTGGTCAGGAGTCAGAAAGGGCTGCTCAGGGGAATGACCATCCCTGGAAGTACTCAAAAACCAAGCTGGGACTGTGTTCACAGGGGTCCCAGGATGAGGGAAGAGAAAAGGATCTGACTCCATGTTTCAGAAGGCTTGATTTGTTTTTTTTTATTATATATATTATATTAAAATTATACTAAAAGAATAGAAGAAAGGATTTCATCAGAAGGCTGGCTAAGAATAGAAAAAGGAATGAATGATAACAAAGGTTTGTGTCCTAGCCAGCTGACTGTGATTGGCCATTAATTAGAAACAAGCACATGAGACCAATCCCAGATGCACCTGTTGCATTCCACAGCAGCAGATAATCAATGTTTACATTTTGTTCCTGAGGCCTCTCAACTTCTCAGGAGAAAAAATCCTAAGGCAAGGATTTTTCATAAAAGATGACTGTGACACCAAGCAGAGGTGGCACTTCATGGCCTGGTTCAGTGACATGGTGGGACTCAACCAAAGGTTGGACTTGGTGGTCTTGAAGGTCTTTTCCAACCTTGATGATTCTGTGAAATGGTGATCCCAGAAAGCTCTGCTTGGTGACAGTCCTTGAGTTATCCAACAGGGAATTCAGTCCTGGAGTTATCCTCCAGAGAATTCAGTCTTTCAGTTATCCTCCAGGGAATTCAGCCCTTGAGTTATCCTCCAGAGAATTCAGTCCTGGATTTATCCTCCAGAGAATTCAGTCCTTGTATTATCCTACAGGGAATTCAGTCCTGGAATTGAGTTATCCTCCAGGGAATTCAGCCCACACATTCCCAGCTCTTCCCAGCCCAAGGAGAGCAGCAAACAGGCCCCACCAGAGGCAAGAGGAGATCCCAGAGTCTGGGAGAGTCTCCCAGATCAGCTTTGTCATTCTCCCCCTTGGAATGCAGCCCTTGAGGTGTTTTCCCACTAATTCAGGGCACAGATGCTCAGCAAGGTGTTCACACCCTGTTATCCAGGCTGTGCTTCCAGGGGCACTCAGGAATGGCAATTCCAGCACAGCCTGAGCCAGGGGCACCTCCCTGCCTGTCCCTAGCACAGGGGACAGAGAGTTTCATCCAGGAATCACGAAAATTGATGATTTTGTAGCTCTGTTTCTGCAGAACCCTTTGGAATGGGTGAACTTCATCCCTGGTGTGAGTTTTCAGCTGCCCCCAGGAAGCCTCTGATGGGGAAGGAGAACAAAACAGGTCCTGGTGTTCCCTGGTGTCCTGAGAGTGGAAGAAGCCCCTTGGGAGTGGGATCAGGGCAGTGATTTGCTCAGATCACCCCACCCTGTGCAGCTCTCAGCCAGAGAATGAACCTGTGTTTACCTGGAGCTCATTCCTTACCCAGCACAGCTAATTAATGCAATTTTAAACTGTGTCCCTGGTTCTCCACTCTGTGCAGCTGCAGTGGTTTCAGCCCTTGCCTTGGGAGCAGCACCTCTCCCTTTTTAGGCTCTGAACCTCACAAGGATGAATTCCTTCTGCTGGAGCAGCACCAAGACCCACAGGGGAACCTTTAACTGCCCCTGCTCATGCTGCAAACCCCAGCACCATCCCCTCTCCCACCCCATCCATCCATGGAATGTTTCCGTGTGCTGGGAGCAGGGATTCATTCTGTGGCTGAGAGCTGCACAGGGTGGGATGATCTGAGCAAATCATTGCCCTGATCCCACTCCCCAAGTGTGGGGAGAGCTCTGCCTGAATTTCCTGTAGGATCACTCGTGGTGGGAGCAGGGCTCCATTCTCTGGCTGAGAGCTGCACAGGGTGGGATGATCTGAGCAAATCATTGCCCTGATCCCACTCCCAAGGGGCTCCTTCCACACCTGGAAACACCAGGACCTGTCTTGTTCTCCTTCCCCATCAGTTGCTCCCTGGGGCAACTGAAAACTCACTCCAGGGATGAAGCTCGCCCATTCCAAGGGGTTCTGCAGAAACAGAGCTACAAAATTATCAATTTTGGTGATTGAGCAGGACCTCAAGGAGCACTGGACATCTCTGATGGGGAGAAAACCTTTCCTCTCCACCACCAGCACTCTGACCCTGCTGCTCCTTCTCCTGTCTGGATGACAAGTGTTATTCCAGGCCTGCAGGCAAGCTGTAAATACAGAACCATGCACACCCTCCATTAACATTAGCAACAATATTTAAATCACACTCCAGAGGCTAATTGGCGAAAATTCAAAGGTGACACACAGAGAGCAGCCCTTGAACGAAGCATCAGACGTGGAGGTGCTGTTCCAGCTTGCCCAGGCTCTCCCTCTCCCCTGATCCAAAAGGGCAGATCCAGCATGGCCCAGGCAGTGGGAACTGGGCTGCCAAGGTGCCAAAAACACACTGAGGAGCCTGGAGGGTTCCATAGGGTAGAAAAATGGGTTTATGCCCAAGATCTCACAAACAGCTGCCCACAGAATCTCAGAATCATGGAATATTGGGATTGGGAGGGACCTCTGGCATCACAGTTCTGCCCTGGCAGGGTTGGCCCGAGCAGGGGACACGGGAACACATCCAGGTGGGTTTGGGATGTCCCAGCAGGGAGATTCCACATCCTCCCTGGACAGCTGCTCCCATGCTCGATGGATGTCAGAACCCAGGAGATTCCTCAGGCTGCCCTGGAGGGCTCAACCCCCTGCCCAGGGGGCTCAGAGACCCTGGCACAGAGCCCAAGACCCCTGTGCCTTTGGTTTAGCCCATAGAAAAAACAATTACCAACTTTGTATGAAGAATTACAAACCACGAAAGTTTAAGTAGAATGATAGTGAATTTATCACGGGGTGAAAAACAGATTTTTGGGGTTTTTAGAATGGGGGTTCAGGGGGCAAGATGGAGGAATCTGGGCATGTCCAGCCTTTCTCCTTCTTCTTCTTGGCCTCCAGCTTCTGCTGTGATGTTGGCACTTTTAGATTGGTTTAGAGTAGAAGCTCACTGTCTAACATAGGTGATAGGTATTGGGAAGTTATTGTAAATATTGTACACGTAGTTTTTAATATAAAAGATAACACTGCTGTGGGGGCAGGAAGAGTGCCTCTGACTGTCCTGCTGAGCAGACCTCAGCTGCACAGGAGAAAGAATTTTATAGATAAGAAACAATAAACAACGTTGAGACCGAGAACTGAAGAGCTCTGACTCCTTCTTCGACCACCGGGCTGGGAAAAGAGACTTTCTAACACATCTCGGGGTCACTCTGAGCAGCTAGAGATCCCAAGACATGGGAAGAAGTTTCCTGTCATGTTGAGGTGGGAATTGTTGTGTTTTATTACACAGCCACTGCTCCTACCCTGTCCTGCACAGAGCCTGGCACCATGCCCAGGTGGGCTGAAACTCCAGGTTTTTCACTGGAAAGGGGATCCCTCCCCAAAACCTGGATGTAGCAATTGGAGTTACAACCTGCATTTGACATCTTCCTTAAATCCCAGCTCCTGGGTCGTTGCTGGGATGTGAGACTCAGCTCTTTCCACAGAGACTCCCTGCTGGAAAGCACACTTCAAACGTGACATTTGCTGGCTCAGAATCAAAAAAAAAAGCCTTTCAATAGACCCACACTGACATTCTCTACCCAGCCAAATGTTGAAGTCAGCGTCAAACTGGAGTCATTTTCATACAGATTCGTGATCTTTAACATTTCTGAGCTAAGAGAGAAAAGCACTTTACAAAGCCCTCTGGGGATATGACCCATAAAGCAGCAGCTGAACCGTGGGCTCTCCGGAACTGCAGCTTACACACGTCTTTATTGAAGTAGTTGCACTTCATTTTCCCCCAATTTTCATCCCTTTCTCAAAGCCATGAGTCACAGCCCTGAGAACTCCCCAACTGCCCCCCATGGCAGCCCTCCAGCTCCTGTCCCAGCAGCCAGGGTGAGGTGAGTCTTGTCTTGGTTTGGAAAGACAGGAGTCTGCTAAGGAAGGCAGGAGCCTCCCCTGAAATAGAGAATGTAAACCCTCCCCACCCCTCCAAATTGCTATAAATTTTAAATTAAGGTGCTCTCAGGCAAAAATATGGGAGCACAAATAACAGTTCTTTAATAGAGAAGAAAATAAAAGGATAAAATAAACAATGCACTAGAACAACACTGGCAGAGTCAGAACCCAAGCTGACACCCTGTGGGTCAGGCTGGTGGCAGCAGTGCCATTGGAATTGTGGCTCAGCCCTCCTGCAGGGTCAGGGCTGGTTCTGCTGGAGCAGGGATCCTGGAGAAAGGTGCAGTCTCTGCCTCTGCAGATGCAGGGCAAGAGGCAGCTGCTGTTCCTCTGGGCAATGCAGTGCAGAAGCCGTGCTGGTGTTGCAGAATCTCCAGATTCTATCCGGGTAGGAATGCTTGGCTCCTCCCTCTGGGCTCCCATCTCCCAATGGGATGCTGTAGTTCTTATCAGCCATGCAAGGACATTCCAGAGCTGTTATCAGCAGGTGTCCCCTCGCGAGGGAGGTGTGAGTGTGGTCACTTAAAGAGAGAGATAAGGCAAACTGCCCACTTGACAAAGATAATCTGCCATACAGATGGTAATTGAAAACATCTTGCACTGCAATCTGGAACAAGTTTGCAGGAGCAGCTCGAGGTGTGGCTGAGCAGAAAGGCAAAAGGAGGAGGCGCAGAGGGGCAGCAGCCTTGGGCACTCCTGTTTGCCCAAGGGATGGCACACACGGAGTGTGCCCACAAATCTCCTGGGCAGGGGGGTGAGGCACTGCTGAGCCCCAATCCTCCCTGCCCTGTCTGAGAGCTGGCACATTCCCATGGCAGCAAAAAGGGAAAATTCCTCTCTAATTTAAGATGTGTGGGAGCTCTGTATTTGGTCAGCACCTTTCAGCTGAGGTTTTACACGTCAGAAAGAACAAACCCTCGAGGGGCAGGATGTGACTGCCCAGCCATTCCCACAGGACACCCACCCCTCTGCCCAGGGAGCTGCTTTGCCAGTTTTCTCTATCATTCCCAAAATTCCTGTTCCATCCTCCCCTTCCTTTGCAGTAGGGATCTGATTTGCCAGTTCCCTCCATGCCCAAAATTCCTTTTCCATCCTCCCCTTCCTTTACAGTGGGGATCTTCTTTGTTAATTCTCTCCATGCCCAAAATTCCTCTTCTATCCTCTCATTCCTTTGCAGGAAGGTGAGGTTGGAAGGACCCATCTGGTTTGACACTTTGTTCAGCTTAGGCTGGAGAATTTTCCCTGTTCTCTGTCATGGCTCCTTTCACTGCTGGACCCAACATTTGCCATGAATCTGCTCAAGGAGACTTTGGCCAAGCTCATGAGCAGCCCAAATCTCCCATGCACAGCCCCCAGAGGCTGTGCCTGTGGTGGGAGAGGGTCCCATGCCTGGCACAGCACTCAGGGCTGGGCACAGAATTGGTGCCACCTTTCCGTGGCTCCTCAAGGCACTCCTGCCCTTGTGACTCTTCCCCAGAGCATCCCCCGAGGCCATTCCCAGCTGGTTTACCCCACTGGAGCCTGGGAAACCACCACGAAAACAATGAGAGCTCAAAAACAACTCAGAAAAGAGCTTGGCCCTATGCCCTGGAGAAGCCCCCCTGAGCAGAGGGACGTGAGCTGCTCGTTCCTCCTGGGCTGGGGGTGGGCTCTGCCTGTGGGTGGGTGCCTTAGTAAGATAAATGTAATAAAAATACATTTAATATGTATTTATTAATAGAAATATTTAATATATTAACTATAAATACATAGTCATATAAATACATTTAATAGAAATATTTCATATAAATTAGGCCAACTCATTTCACTGAAGTGTGAGTTGAGATTGGGATCCCTTTCCTGCTGCTTCTTTATCTTTCACTGCCCCACATCTCCTCTCTTGACCTCTCTGCCCCATCCCTTTTCTTTCCTGTTGTCCTATTTCTTTAACTTAAATCTAAAAACTTGCCTGCTGTGGAAAGTGCAAGGAAGAGCGGACAGGAAAAGGTGAAAGGAAGAAAGTAAAATTCATCAGTGTGGTCATAACAACAAAAAGGTTGGGAGATAAAGGAAGGGGAAGGAAAAGTGGAGCAGGAGAGCAAAGCAGTGGGATGGAGATGTGCAAACAAAGTGCAGAAAGCTTCAAATGTGCAAATGGGAGAGGAAAGGAAAGGCTGCCCTGACTGAGGGGAGGCACTCAGACATCCAACAGCAAAACCAGGGAGCAGCGAGGGGGACAGGGCTGCACAGCTGGAGCAGATGCGATGGTGGTGAGACAGATGAGCAATGCCATGGCTGACTGTCACCATTAAAGGCAAATATCCTGTATCTCTGTCAGGAGCAGTTTTATAGATTTATAGCTGTGTCTTACCCCCTTGTGCTGCTCTCAGGGTGCCCTGGGTTTGGGACATTTGGGAGGGTCACTCGTTCCCATGGCAGCAGCTGCCCCCAATCAAGGTGTCAGGCAGGGATCTCCACCCCTGGGCAGGGAAGGAGGAGCCCATGGACAGAACTTTGGGGGGAACAAAGGGTTAAAAGGGGAAACCTCCATGGTGTGGGTGAGCACATGGTGGGGAAATCCTCTGCTCCTGGTGCTGTGATATTTCATTTTCTCTATTCAGTCTTCTGTTGTGGTTTTAATAAGTTTTTATTAAACCCTTTAAATTATTTTGGAAGTAAGGATCATTTCCCACCGTGGGGACTGGCTCACATTCAGCAAACAGGAGATGCCCAGGCCACAGAGCACAGAGAGCTGGAATTTTCCTGCAGGTTCTCACAGCATGAGAACCTCCTGCTGTGCACCAGGCAGGGCTTTTGAGCCCAGAATTTTAGCTCAGACACCCTCCCCTGGCCCAGACTGCCTGGTCCCTCCCCTGCTCACAATCTCCTTATGCTTTATCAGGCCTGGCTTTGCTTGGTCTCCTCCACACCCCTGAGCTCTTGGCTGGGCTTTCCCTGTGCTGGCCTGGCTGGGGAGAAGCTCCAAGTCCCAGTGTGGATCTGGCATGCAGCACTGTCCCCTCGTGAGTGTCCCCAGGGTGGTGGCAGTGCCCATGGAGATGCCCCAGGGCACTGCAGGGGCTGAGTGCCAGGTGTCCCTGCTGGGTCTGGTGTCAGAGCTGCTGGGCTTGGGTTCTGCAGGGCCTGAGTTCCTACAGAGGCAGCATCTGCAGAGCCTGACTGACTTCTGACCTGAGACAGAGTCTGCAGAGCCTGGGTTTTACCTGAGTTCTTACTGAGCCTGGGCCTACAGGGCCTGAGTTCTGACCTGAGTCAGGATCTGCAGGGCCTGAGTTTTACCTGAGGTCATACCTAAGCCAGGATCTGTAGGAATTGAGTTTTACTGAGTCCTGCCTGAGCCAGGATCTGTAGAGTCTGAGTTTTCACCTCAGTTCATACCTGAGTCAGGATCTGAAGGGCCTGAGTTTTGTCTGAGTCCTACTTGAGCCAGGATCTGTAGGACCTGATTTCTCACTTGAGTTCTCACCTGAGTTCATACCTGAGTCAGTATTTGCAGGGCCTGAGTTTTACCTGAGTTCATACCTGAGTCAGGATTTGCAGGGCCTGATTTCTCACCTGACTTCATACCTGAGTCATGATCTATAGGGCCTGTTTTCTCACCTGTTTTCTCACCTGATTTCTCCTCTGATTTCTCCCGTTTTCTCCCCTGTTCTCTCGCCTGGCCAGGGCAGAGTCAGGGTCAGCTGTGTCCCCCTGAGCAGGGACCCCATCCATGGCTCTGTGCTCACACCCTGCCCCTCATAGGCTGCACCACCAGCTGCTGATGGAGCCATTCCCACCGGCCATCACTCCAGAGAACAGACACTCTTGGGTGACTGAAAAAACCCATTTTTACCTGGAGATTCCAGCTCTGTGCCCCTCGTGTGACACACATGGACACCACCCATGGGCACGGAGCAGCAGCCGCCTGTCCCATGGATCCACAGCTCTTCCAGGAGCTCGGCTGAAGCTCCCGGCGTTCAGGAGGCTGCCTGGGCCGTTGGGGCTGGTCCCAGCTCCTCTGGAAAGCACAGCCCCACCCTTCAGACCGGGATAATGTTTTCCTAAAGCCTGGCCGTGGTTGGCTTTTGTTTTGCTGAGCTGTTGCTACGCTGCTGAGGCTCCGCCAGGGAAGGCGGCTGTGCAGAGGAAACAACCCTGGCAAAAGTCACCAAATCATTGTTCTGGCACTTTCTGTGTCATGGACAAACACATGAATTTGCACTTGTTTATCGGGAGGCACCAGGGCAGGATTTCTCTGGGCTGATTTGTCTGTTGGACCTGCTGCTCTCAGTGGCAGCACTTAGCCCCAAAAAACAAAACCAGGAAGAGACTAAGTGTTCCCACAGCACTTCCAGCACAATCAGCAAACCCTCCTCGAAAGCGCCTCTGAAACGAGGAATGCAAGAGGGAAAAAACAATTAACACCAGGGACTTTATTGGGGAAAAAATAAAAAGACAATTCTTCCATTAATCAGAGCCTTATCAGCAGCAAGGTGATATAAAGCCGGGGTTTAATTGGAACTGAGCAATGTGTTTGTGCTGCTGTGGAGAGCCTTGTCTATGCCAGCAGGAATGTGGCCTGCATCCTGTTTTCCCTGCCGTTTGGAGAAGGAATTCCTTGAAGGGCTATGGTGTGTTTGCCCCCAGCTCCACGCTGGGTTCCTGCTCCTTTGTGCCTGCAGGGATCCCAGAGCTGTGGGATGTTTTGGAGGAAGCTGTTACAGATGGATAGTGAGACGATTGGCTCTCACAATTAAGGGATGAATATTGTGTGAATATTAAGAGAAGCTTTATTGATGTATAGTGATTGATAAAAATGAGAGCAGGCTCTTGGTGCTAAAGTGATTTCAGCATTTATTATAGGAAAAAGAAAGGCCCAAAGCAGGGGGCCCAGGCCAGGCAAGAGTGTTCCTGTCGAGGATGGAGCAGCGATGTCCCAGATGGAGTGGCACAGCTTCCCTGGGTCAGATGGCCCTTTTTACCCTGTTTTTTGTCCCTTTGCATTGGTTTGGTTTTGGATCCTTCATTTGCATGAAGGTTTAAGGCCTTGATTGTCCCATTACAGTTCTGGGGCTGGCTTGCTTTGCTTGGGGATGCTGCACTTTTCTGAGGTGTAATTTCTTATAACTGCCCTTTTAACCCCTTTTACCATAACCAAACTAACACTACATGTTAAAAATGGGACCAGACTCCCAGTGCTAAAGTGATTTCAGCATTTATTATAACAAAAGAAAGCCCTGAAGCAGGGTCCTGGGCCAAGCAGGAGCGTTCCTGTTGAGGATGGAGCAGCGCCGGCGCTGGGGCTGCTCAGCAGTGATGGCCCCGATGTTCCAGGGGAGCAGCACAGCTTCCCTGGGTCAGGAGCCCCTTTTTATCCTGTTCTTTGTCCTTTGGATTGGTTTCTGTTTGGATCCTCCATTTGTATGAAGGTTCAAGGTGCTTGATTGGCCATTACAGTTCTGCCCAAGCTGGCTCGTGGTGCACTTTACTGAGGTGTAATTTCTTATAACTCCCCTTTTAACCCCTTTTACAATATAATAACCAAACTAACAGTACATGCTTAACAATCTATCAACTATTTTACAACAGTTTCTAACCTATTTTTAGCAATTTTGTTATTGTGGTTTAGATGTCCTCTGTTCTCCCCACAGTTCCCTTTCCCCCCTGTATTGTTGCCATCAGACAGCCTGGGCTGTCTAGGACAAGTAAAAGAAGCTGCACAGGTTTCCCCTACCTGGAACAGTTGGGAATGGAAAAGCTTGGTGCTTAGAGAGTGCAGCATGGCAACACCTGACCCCCAATCCAGTTACAAAGCAGTTTCCACTGATAAATGGCAAAGAAGAGCTGACTGACAGATTTTGGGAGGGGCCAGGGCTGGCTGATGCAACCCCCCGTGGTATAAAAACCTCAGCATCCATCTTGAAGATGAACCTGCCATGTGATTTCCACGAGGGCAGCTCTCAGCGCTGCAGTTTTTCCTTATTTAGTCCTTTTGTTGTAATTCTTCATTAAGGTTTAATAAACCTTTTAAAATTTTTAAAGTGAGCAGTTGTTTCTCACAAAGCCAGCAGCCATGCCTGCAGCGGGAGCAGCTGGTGTTCCTCTCCATCCCTTTGTGCTCCCTGCAGCTCCCTGCACACCAGGACAATTCTCCAAGGGGACATTCCAGGCTCCAGGGGTGGTTTGCTCTGTTATTCACCTGTGCCAAGGGCAGCACTGACAAAACTTGGCTTGGGGTTTTGTTCCATCCTGCCCTGAGCCGTACCTGGGGGTGCTAGGAGCCTCCAGCTCCCAGGAAAATCCAGACAAGGCATCAGGCAGGGAAAGATCCTCCAGCCCCTCTGCCCCTGAGTGACCTTTGAAGGGTGCCTGGTCACTGCCTCCCATGGCAAACACTCAGGGAGGGATTTATGCCATGGAAAGCAGCAACTTCCCAACTTCCCAACTCCCAGTTGCATTTTCCAGTCTCTGTGGGGGCTCTCCCAGCTTGTAATTGGATTTTCCAGCTTCTGCAGAGATTCTCCTAAATCTCAGTTGGATTTTCCAGCCTCTGTTGGAGCTCTCCCAACTCCCAGCTGGATTTTCCAGCCAGCCCCTCAGGTCCACCCCAGTGCCTGGAAGGGTCTCCCTAACTGATCCTGGCTTTCCCCTCGTTCTGCTTCCTGTCATTAATCCCATTTTAGCACAGGGAAACTTTTCCCCTTTTCCCCTTCTCCCTTTTCCCCTTTTCCCCTTTTCCCTTTTTCCCCTTTTCCCACTTTCCCAGCCCCAACCCCAGTGATGCCTCCCTCCTGCATTTTGTCAGGATAAACAGCCCCACCCCAAATTCAACACCAAAATTGTGCTTGGCTTGGCTGGAGATGTGTCCAAACCCCTCAGGACTGTCCTTGGAGACCACATAAATACAAAGTTTGGCTCCCCCATGCAGGGACTCCCAGTTGGATATTCCAGCCTCTGTTGGGGCTCTCCTGACTCCCAGTGTAATTTTCCAGAATCCCTGGAGGTTCTCCCAGCTCCCAGTTGGATTTTCCAGCCAGCCCCTCCAGTCCACCTCAGTGCCTGGAAGGGTGTCCCTGACTGTTCCTGGCTTTCCCCTCTTTCTACTTCCTATCATTAATCCCTTTTTAGCACAAGGAACCTTTTCCCCTTCTCCCCTTTTCCCCTTTTCCCCCTTTCTCTTTTCCCAGCCCCAGCCCCTCACAGAGGGAATCACAGCGATGCCTCCCTCCTGCATTTTGTCAGGATGAACAGCCCCACCCCAAATTCAACACCAAAATTGTGCTTGGCTTGGCTGAAGATGTGTCCAAACCCCTCAGGACTGTCCTTGGAGACCACACAAATGCAAAGTTTGGCTCTGGCAGTGTCACCCCAGAGCAGGCTGGCAGTGTGGCACAAGCACCCAGCAGAGCAGCCCAGCATAATTAAGCAGCATTCTTATTCACGTCATCTCCTGGCTTTGGCATGGCTTTTATTGCAGTCATTACAAAGACAGATATTACTTTTGGATTGACTCACTTGATGGGTTGATCAGCACTTTATTGTAGCCTCCAGTTATAGCACTTTTTATGGCAGCCAGGAGAACTTAACCATTAGCACACTATTAGGAGGAACACTGGCAACTGATTAAGTTGCTGAAGGTCAAAGACATTTTTCTTAATTGCTCCGTGTGTGCTCCCTCCTCCTCCTCCTCCCTCTGCAACGGAGCTGGAGGGAGAATTATTCCCTTTTAACAACAAAGTCACAGAGCAGCACCTCGGATTTGCCATCAAATCCCTGGGGAGGGGCTCATTCCCAGCCCACATCTTCTCTAAACTGTTACAGTCCTGCTGCTGGAATGAAGGCGTGGAGATTTTCATGGATTAGAACTGAAAAAGCTGCAGGGTGGTTTATTGGGTACCAGGTACTGCAGATAATGGGGCCAGAATGAAAGGATGTGCCAAGGGGACATCCCTGGCTTTGGAGGGACATGGGAGAGGATTTTCCAGCCTGTGGGGTCTTTCCCAATTCACAGATGGATTTTCCAGTCTCTGTGGGGGCTCTCCCAATTCCCAGTTGGATTTTTCCAACTCTATGGGTTCTCTCCCAACTCCCAGCTGGATTTTCCAGCCTCTGCAGGGTCTTTCCCAATTCTCAGTTGGATTTTTCAGCCTCTGTGGGGACTCTCATGACTCCCAGCTGGATTTTCCAGCTTCTGCAGGGTCTTTCCCAATTCACAGCTGGATTTTCCAGCCTCTGTCGGGCTCTCCTAAATCCCAGTTGGATTTTCCAGCCTCTGTGGGGGCTCTGAGTTGTGGCTGCTGCCAGACCAGCCCCACCAGAGGCAAGAGGAGATCCCAGAGTCTGGGAAGGTCTCTCACATCAGCTTTGCCATTCTCCCCCTTGGAATGCAGCCCTTGAGGTGTTTTCCCACTAATTCAGGGCACAGATGCTCAGCAAGGTGTTCACACCCTGTTTTCCAGGCTGTGCTTCCAGGGGCACTCAGGAATGGCAATTCCAGCACAGGCCGAGCCAGGGGCACCTCCCTGCCTGTCTCCCTGTTCTTCTGAGTTCTTCCAAGCCTTCTGATGTTCTTTTAATGAACTTTCTCATGCTTTTCTGTAAATAATTACTGTTTTACATTATTTCTGGAGGAGGAGAAATTTGATGGACTGTTGGTTTGTCCAGTGTCATTGGAGAGGTGGCACTTTCATCCTCCAATCAACTGTCACTACTGGAAATCTATAAATGTTGGAGTCAGAAAATAAACTGCCCTTCTCTTAACCTTGGAGGTTCCAGCATGACTGTTGTTTTATTTCGTGTCCTATACTGACACAGAGAGTTTCATCCAGGATGGGCTTACCTGGGGCTAATTCATTACCCAGCACAGCTAATTAATGCAATTTTAAACTGTGTGATCCCTTAATGTGACTGGCACCATTTCAGTTTTCTCCTCCTCTCCCAGCCCACCTGAGCTGAGAAGCCAAAATCACCAAAAGCCCTTTCTGTGGTAAAATCTCCCTGCAAAATCTCCTGGTGGCCTGTCAGAGTCTCTTCCACAAGTTTGGGGCTGCTCCTTTCAACTTTACCTTATTTTATGTCACCACATCTTCTCCCAGGCAGAACCAGTTCAACAGATATTAAAAGGGAACAAAGACCCATTTGAAAAAAACATTTGCCCATCCTGATGAGGACAGAGCTGTGCCACAGAGCAGGAGGGAATTTTGTTGCCTATGGACCATCAGGGAAGGGCTTTTTCCAGGAATTCCTGAGAAACAGGAGGGTCACATGCAGGGCACAAGGTGTCCATTTGGATGGGAATTGTCAATAGGAAAAAAGCTGGGTCTTATTAAAGATGCTCCATCTCTTATACTCAGAGCTGCCTTTGGATGTTGCCTGATTTCCTGGATTTTCCACTTAAATGAAGTTTTATTGTTCTACTCTTTCCTGTTACCTGTGAGAATTTATCAATTACTCCTCCTTCAGCCTCCTTCAGCTAATCTTTATCAGCAATAACTCAAGAACAAGCACAGTCCTCTCTTATCCCTTCTCACCTAATTAAGATGCTCTCCAGCATCTTCTTCCCTCGGGTGTTGCCCAATTAGGGCTGGTAATTAAAGCTGTGCCCAGGGCTGTGCTCAGAGGTTGGCATCAGTGCAGCCCCACCAGGGGCTCCTGCCAGGCTCAGATTGTCCCTCAGCCCTTGGTGGCACTGAGGGGAGTTGTGGGACACCCCAGCAAGGAGCTCTGCTGAGCTTTTGGGATCAGGGCACTTCTCAGGATTTCTTTCTCTGCTTTTCACTGCTGAGTCCAAAGTGTCCCCGCTTAAATGTGGGGGAACTCCCTGGAATATTTCCCATTATTCCCATGTCAAAATTTCCTCTGTTAATTGATCTTAGGTCTCCAAGAACTCTCAGCCCTGTTCCCCTTCAATGATTATTTCAGATTTTCCCTCTTTGCTCCAAGGCCAGACACTGTGGGAGAGCTGGATTGCATCTCCTGTGGTCCCACCTCCCAAAATGTGGGGTTCCCCTGGTGCCAGGAGCCTCTGAGCACCCACACAGGGATATTTCCCCTCTGAGACCAAGGTCTAGCCAAGGTTCCTTTGGGACTTCAGCAGGACAAATAAAATCCCAGGGCTGGCTCAGTGGACATTGCAATGATGGGGAAATCTCTGCTGGGAAATGCAGAAAATCCTCATTTCCCCCTGTCCTAGGGTGGGTTCTGATGCTGTCTCCCCATTCCTGTGTTCTGTTCATGCTGGATATCTGTTCTGTGCCTTCAAGCCTGGCTCTGCACAGCGAATGTTTTGTTTGGGTTTTGCTCTCAGCTGCTGCCCCACGGCTGGCGGGACACACAGACAGGGCAGTGCATGGTGCTGCTTTTGCTTTTGGCTTTGCTCTTGCTCCTGCTTTGCTCTTGCTTTTTGCTCCTGCTCATTAGTTAGTTTAGCTCAGCAGTCCAAATTTTCCCTGGACTGTTTCTCCTTTCCCTTTTCTGGACCAACTCGAACCTGCTCCGGGCTGGGCCCTGGCAAACACCGAGAGTTTGCACCTTGTGGCTGCAGCAGCTGCCCCAGCACAGGAGGGACTGAGAACAGAGCGAGCACCCCCAGAGAGACTTTGTGAATTTGTCATCTTTGTCAGAGCGGTGACAGAGTGGTGTCACCTGGTATTGTTCATTCTGTGTGCTGGGGGTGCTGTGCCTGTTCAATAAACAGGTTCTGTGTGCTGGGGGTGCTGTGCTGTTCAATAAACAGGTTCTGTGTGCTGGGGGTGCTGTGCTGTTCAATAAACAGGTTCTTTCCACTTCTCTCCAAGGAATCCTTCCCAAACCAGCTGTGGTGAGGGGCTGTGTGGGTTTGCTTTCTGGAGGGCCCCTTTGGAGTTTTTCTCACAAATTTGCCCTACACCAGGACTCCCCCATTCAGCAGGACCCCGAGGGATAAACCAGAACAATCCCAGGCCTGCTCTGGAGCTCAGCTGGGCAGAGAAGGGGAGAATCTTCACAGTGTGTGGGAATTGATTCAAGCTGCAAAAGGCCTCAGAGACAGCAGAACTGGGATTGGGGCTAAGCAGTAGCCATGGGATTGGTCAGCAGAAAAATTATGTAAAAAGTAGAAAAGTAAGGAAAAATAGAACAATGGTCTGTGTATTAACACTTGGCTATAATAACTGCCCAAGCTATAAAATATATATATATATTACTAAAAAAATATATATAAAATATATATATTACTATAAAAAAGTGTATCTAACAAAATATTTTAAAAGTTCTAAACTTAATAATAAAACTCTATACATTGTCTTTTAAAACTTACAAACAAATATAATATTCAAAATAAACAAACATGGTCTGTGTATTATCACTTGGCTATAATAACTCCCTGAGCTATAAAAAGTATATATATTACTATAAAATATATATTTATATATATATATTGCTACAAAAAGTATATCTAAAAAAATATTTTAAAACTTCTAAACTTGATAATAAAACTCTATACATCTTAATAGTAATACTCTATACATGTATAGAGTTTTATTATTAAGTTTAGAACATTTTAAAACTTACAAACAAATATATATTCAAAATAAACAAACATTGTTTTAACAAAAATATGTGTACTTGTAGTAGTTAAATAAAACTACTGTCAATATGCTTTTACTTTATGGTGTATCAATTTTGAGGAGGCTGTTCCTAACAGTTCCATCCTATTCATAATTTATACATAATTTATACATAGCCCCCAACCAACAATAACTATGGATATTGTACACACCACATGGGGAATTTGCAGTGGTCCAAGGTACTTTTTTCTCCTTTTACCTGTAATTCCAGTTCCTTTTTATCATGCACCTTTACCATTAAATTCCCAGGAGCAATGATTTATTGTCACAGGAACATCTGAGGGACTCTGGTTCTCACACCAAGCCCTGGGCTGGAGGCTTGGCCAAGGGAGAGGAGCTCAGCCAGGAAAATCAGGGAATAGGAAAGGCTGGGGCCCCTCATGAGCCTTCAGCATCTTCACATCATCCTTTAGATAATGGCTTTTGAACTGAAAATTATTATTATTAGTAGTAGTAGTAGTAATTGTAGTAATAATAATAATAATAATATCCAATCTCATCTAGATGGGATAATAATAATAGATGGAATAATCTATTGAAGATAAGGGATGTTTAAGTCAGCCAGATGGATTATAGAATTCTAGATGGAATAATAATAAATAATAATAATAATAATAATATCCTTTCCCAGATCTAAAGCTTGGTCCCTGCCCTGCTGACCCCACAGCCACAGGGAAGGATTGGACTCCACCATGGTCAAACACCACCAGAATCCCTCCACACAAGGACCCAAACTGGTCCCACACCCACAAACCTGGGGATAACTCCCCACCCCTGCTGCCAGAGAAATCCAGGAACGAAGAAGGTGTTGAAGATAAGGAATGTTTGAGTCAGCCAGAAGGATTCCAGATGGGTTCACTTGGAACTGAGATGTGCCCAGGACCATTCCCAGCCTCCCATTCCCACTTCTTTTGGCCATCTGGATTCCTTCCACCTCACCCACTGACCCCCAGTCACCAAATAAGGAAGGAAAGCATTGACTGTTGTCATTATTTATTACAAATTATACATTGAAAATTACTGCCTAAAAAAAAAATCAATAGATTTAAATAAATATACAGATTTCAGGATGCTACATTTGGCAGGTGTGCAGTAAGTCACTCAGGATGGGACATTACACACACGAGGAGATTGACAGAGTATTTTACAGCAGAATTTTATTTTAAATTACTCACATTAAACCATGTGCAAAATTTCCTCTGGAAAAAACCCTTTCAGGATTTTCTTCTTTTGGTTTTTTAGAGTGACTCCAACCTTCCGAAGGTCAAAGATAAAAACAGATTCTCTGCAGCTTTGGGGACCAAATGATTCATCTGCTCTTTCATCCACAATACAATCAATTGGTCTTAATTTTTCCCCTCTCTGGGGCTTAAAGCAAAATCAAGGAATTCTTTTTCTTGTCCATTGGGACTACACTTGCAACAGCCACAGGTTTTGGTCCACCACCAACTTCAAGCAGCCTCTCCAAAGCTCCTGTGCAGTCCTGGCGTGGGCAGCAGAGGGATCCAGCAGTTCTCTACCTGCCCTGCCCAGGTGACAGCCCTGGCTCCCTGCAGAGCTCAGTCTGCCCAGGCAAACAAAAGTGCATTTGTGACACAGCTCCAGGGCTAACTTTGCCTGCCAGCTTGGTTTCCAGGCTCTGCACTCAGTGGTTTTTATCCAAATGTTTCCTTCTCTCTCGTAGGCCAGCCGAGCTGGGTTTAAACCTGAGCCTGACTCAGGCAGGGCTGTGCTCCCTTACAGAATCACAGGGTTTGGGTTGGAAGGGACCTTAGAGATCACCCAGCCCCTGTTCTGACCAGTCCTTCCCTCCTCATCATTCCCACCTGGCCGCCCTCCCCTGCTGGTCCTGACTGCTCATTTGCTGCCCAGAGCCCGGCTCAGAGCTGACCTAGGCCAGGCTTTGTGTGCCCTCTCCAGCTGGGAGGAGGTTGGGATACTCAGGAGCTGCAGATCCTCACTGAGGGCATGTCCAGGGAGATGAGAGGGGGTCCCTGACCCACCCCAGGGCTCTGCTCACCCTGCCCTGCCTCTGGGGGCTCCTGCACAAGCCCAGCCCCTCAGCAGGGTTTGGTGCCATCCCTGGGGGAGCTGATCCTGCCCCTCAGCCACAGCCAGGGTGGAAATCCACCCCAGGGATTTCTCAGCCACTGAGCGCCCCTGACTGCTCAGCTGGCTGCAGGGGATGATGAAATAAACTCTAACACAAACTGGGAGCTGTTCCACCACGGGAGCCTCGTCCATGGGCACTGACTGACAGGAGAAAATAGTGCAAAGGTGGGCTCGGGCTGGAGACAGCTCATCCCTGACTGCAGAGAGCAGCCAAACCCCTCTGGATGGGCCAAGCTTGGACAGCTCCAGGCAGAGCCCAGGGCAATGATGGGCTTGGTGCTGCCTGCTCCAGCCCTGCCCAGAACCCCTGGCTGAGCCCCTGCTGAGGCTCCAGCGCACAGTCCAGCCAGTGCTGCTCCAGCACGACCCTTGCCTGTTCCAAAAAGGCACAATTCAGCTCCAGGACACTTCTCTGACCGGATGGACAGACAGTTTTTCCCTTTGCAGCAGTCCCTTGAGCGCTGGTTCGTGCAGCAGGAACACGGAGACTTCCACCTCCTTCTCTTCCACTCACGGCCTTCCCTTCAGCTCTAACAACTGACAGCAGAGCTGGTGGCACCCACAGGACTCCAAATTCTTCTGGTGAGCTTGGTGTGCTCCTGTCTCTTATCTCTTCCTCTTCCAGATGTTTCTTTCCCAGGGCAGAGCTGGTGGCTGTGTGTCCCTCTGCAAGCGCTGCTGGCGTTTGCTGGAGCGTGGGCTGGAGACCCTGAGGTCCCTGGGGACAGAGGGGACACCATGGTCACTCTCCAGCCCATCTGCCCCCTACTCAGCACCTCATAGCATCACATTTATCTACCCCTCACCACTATTTGCTGGGAGGCAGGAGATGGGGAAGGAGGAGCAGGAATTTTTGTCCACAGCTCCATTAAGGCACAGTGGAGCTCCATCAAACCCAAGGAGGTGTCAGAAGATTCAAGGGTGACCCAAAGTGCTGCTTCCCCAAATCTGCCTTCCAGAAAGCAACCCCATTGCCTCTGATTTATTAATTAATTTGCCACCTCCCTTTAGCTCAGTTATACTCCTGGAGTTGTTGTTTCTTCCCACAATTCCCTGATGTGGGCTTAGAAAAGCTCTGTCCTTTGGTCCAAAGTTGCTGCCCTATAAATTATCTTCCTACACGATGCCATCCCCCTCTCCTTCCTCTGTCCATCACCCACCTGCCTGTCCCACATCAGAGGAACTCCCCATTCCAACCAGGAATTACATTTTGGGAAGGGCACACGCAGCCCTGGCTCCTCAGATGGAGCCGAGAGCAGAAACAGCCAAACCTCCTCATTGAGAGGAGCCAGGAGGAGGCAGAGGTCAGATCCGAGTGGGAACTGCAGCCTGGGGCCACAACCACCCATTTTCCAGTGCTCATGAGGGATGTTCAGAGTGGCTTTAGGTGCCCTGCTCACCTGAGAGCTCTCAGCAGTCCATGATGGGGAGGCCTCGTGGCACCGCTCTGCAGAGACCTCGCTGATGTCCCAGAGCTCACGGGGAGCTTCAGACTCTGGAGGTACCTAAAGAGCAAGAGGAGAAGTCTGAGCCACCCACAGCCAGGCTGGGGGGAACTCAGGGGGAGCCTGGCCCGGTGACAGACAGCTGAATACACGGCTTTGAAGGGTTAATTGCAGCTATTTGGGAGCTATTCAGGGCTTACTTTGACTGCTATTCCCTCGTGCCAGAGCTCCTCTATTCACAGGCAGAATGAATGATTGGGGATTGTAACTATTGCCTGGCTGTGGAATTAATGACAGATATCCACAGGGACTTCACCTGCCCTCAGCAGCGCTGCTGGAGCTGAGCTCACACCCCACAGGCACCGTAAACAGAGGTGGCCTCGGGACATCTGGGTGCTTGGAGCACTGCTCTGCTCCCCTCTGAGCCATGCAGGGGACATTGCTGTCCCAAAAATCCACAGCCTCACTTGTCCCCACTCCCAGAGGATTGCCAGCTTCCCTTCTGAGCAGGAGACACTGCTGTCCCCAAAAATCCACATCTTCATTTGTCCCTACTCCCTGAGCATTGCCAGCTCTCCCTCATGAGCAGGGGACACTGCTGTCCCAAAATCCACACCCTCACTTGTCCCCACTCCCAGAGCATTGCCAGCTCTCCCTCCTGAGCAGGGGACACTGCTGTCCCAAAGCTCCACACCCTCACTTATCCCATCCCCACCAGCTCCCCCTTCCCACCAGCACACCCCGAGCTTCCCCAGCCTCCTGGCAGCAGCAGCAGCAGGGCTGGAGGTGACACTGCTGCCTCTCAGCTGCTGAAGGGACCCTTGCACACCCAAACCACCCGGTGACACCACCAGGGCTCTCAGGAGGCAGGAAAAAGCCACCAGACAAGTCCCAGCTGTTGGCAAAGAGCCATCCCAGGGAGCCCCCGAGCCCTGCCTGTCTCCCATCCCTGAGCAGCCCCCGGGGACACCCCCAGCCTTACCCAGGCCTGCCGTGGCAGAAGGTGGCACAGACGCTGTCCCTGGAGTGCGAGCACTCGCACCTGCCCGCGGATCTCCTGCGCCGCCTTGGCGGGCTGCCCAAGCCGTAGGGAGCGGGTGTGCCTGGGAAAAACAAAGGAATTCAGCCGTGCCACCAGCTTTTTATTGGCCAGCAGGTTTGTACCAGGGTCATGGGAGGCAGCCAAGCCAGTGCCAGGATAATAAAAAACTCATCTATAGACAGAAGGTGAAAAGGTCACTGATGGGTCTGAGCTTTAAACTCCAGCTCCTCTCCCACACCGCCCCTCCTGCTGGGGGATGGCTGCTCTGTGCTGGCTGGGAATGGGAGTTTTCTCTCCTTGCAGCAGCCCAGGTGCCCTTGCCAGGGCTGGCACACGGGCTGGGCGAGCTCCCATGGGTAGCAGAGCTCTGAGGAGCAGGGCTGGCCCAGCCCTGAGGTGCCAGCGCTCTCCTTCCCCGCAGGTTTAACACACAGGACACTGCACAGCCGCAGGAGCCTCGGGGCCAGAGCCGGTTCTGGTGCTCCCAGCCTGCTCCCAGAGCTGCCAGCACGCTCCTGCTCCATCTCTGATGGCAATCTCCTCTCCCAGAGGCTGCAGCATTGGCAGCAACTGCAAGCAACTATTCCCCGAGCAAGCAGCGAGTTGTAAATGCATGTCAGCGAGCACGATTATAACCACACCTGAGCGCATGTGTTGTGCTCCAGTGCCATGGCCATTGGTCTGCAAGCTCTGGGAAAGCTGCTCCGGCATTCCTGAGGGCAGGACTTGGCAGCCACGCCCGCAGTGCCAGCCCACCCCTGTCTCATTAGCAATCCTGGCAGGCAGCAGCAGCCGGGGTTACGCGTGCGAGCGAGCGGGGGAGAGGACTTTTCTGACTCGCGGCCACAACATCTCAGTGTTGCTGCGGGCTCGCAGAGTGCAAACCTCGGGAAAAGCTGATCCC